>JAVSBS010013680.1:0-85129 GCA_033124195.1 Coracias cyanogaster | reverse complement strand
CTATAGTCCGGCCCGCGACAGGGTCTGAGGGACAGTGCAGCGGCCCGCGACGTGTCTGAGGAACAGTGAACTGGCCCCCTGTTTAAAAAGTTTGAGGACCCCTGCTGTAGACTGTATACTATAAAACATAATAAACTATAATTTTATCAGGTATATTAGCATCCACTTCTTTTCCCCTCTATGATAGGTTCTCTCTGCAATTTCTGGGCTTGCCTCAAATAGTGGTACATGAAAGCAACTTCAGAAAGTTAGTGGTGATGTCTACTGAAGGGACTGGGACAATATTAGCACATGACGTCAGTGCTAAAATCTTTACAGTGACTTCCACATTTCTGTTTGCCATTCACAGTGTTGGAAATGAAGGTCTGGAAGGGATCCAACAAAAGGGATCCTGCAAAAGCTCTCTATACTTGGAAACCAGTATCTGCACTTTAGTCTGTCGGATATATTCTTCTCTGTCCATGAATGACCTCTTTGATACACCATGGACCTTCTCAGAAGAAGACCCCAATGTCTAGAGTTTTACTGACTCTAATGGTATAAAAATATTCAAATCTGACATGCTTCAAAGGGTTGAGGAAAATCTGTTGAAAGTAAGAATTCTGGTAAGATGAGGAACTTCAAGCCCCCAGAAGATTCCCCTTCCAAAAAACACATATGCTGCAGCTGCTTGTAAACCTGGTTCCCAACACTTCTGAGTTTATTGAAGAGCTTCTTCATAGCTTAAAGCCCTTTCTAAACAGTAACAATTGCCTTTTTCTATCCAACAAACCTTAGATACACGAAGTCCAGAGGTTTATGGGTTGTCATAGCCACAGTTCAAATCAGCCGAGAATCACTTGGCATAACAAGCTTTCACTTTTTACAATACATTTCACCTATTGCAGGAAAATTCACACTTTATTTTTTCCGTATTCCAGCACTTGGCTCTGTAAATATCATTATTTCTGCTGCCTGCCTGCTTTGGGCCTGAAACGTGTCAGAAGATTTATCTGCCTCATCAGCACTTTCTAAACACCCAGGCAGCCAATCGAAATGGGGAGGCATAACAGATGTGCCAACATCTGCTGCTGCGAGCATTTATCTGGACAGCAGAACATGTAGCTGTAGATTCAAACTCCTAACCAGTTACAATTCCACACATTTAGGCAGCCTTGATCTACAACTGTGTGAAGGCTGTTTTGGAATATTAATTAAAAACAAGTTGAAAACGTAATTTTTCAATTTTAGACAGCTGTGAGAAATACACCTTCCTGTAATTCAGTTTATACTTTTCAGACACAGGAAAGGCAAAATACTATGAAAAAGCTAAATTTAAAGTTGAGCTTATAAAAATAGAGATTCTTACAAAGCACTAAGCTAAAATTCCACACCATCCATGCTCTTGTTTACTTTGATATACGTACACACTAAAATACGTATAGTTAAAATATGCAAATTTTAATCACATGCACATGCCTATAAATCAAGCACATGAAGAGATAGGCAATGTCTTTTACAACACATTTTTATTTTCCTGGCACCAAAATGAGGTCTATGGGCACCATAACCATGCTGAGTTTCAGCTGTTCAAACTTCTGTTGCGCGTGGATATGTCCTCCATCCCCAAACACATACTTGTGTAGATTGATGAAATCATGAGATGAAATACAAAGCAAAATCATCATCTGCTTTTTTGACGCACAATACAGTTTCACCTGTATTCCTGCTCACCAAACCATGCCCTCCAGGAATGACTATCACATTCTCTTTGAAGAGCTACCTCATTAAATAAAAAAAGCAAACTTCCAGCAAAAAGACCTCTCCTGCTTTTTTGATTTCTCCTCTGAAGGCCCAGTATGCATAATATTGAAACCTTGTTTAAAGTCCATTTTCTTGTAAAAGGTTCCACCTTGCTAGGAGGATTCAGCCCTTGCTTCCTGTGCTCTTGAATTTCCTAGAATACTAAGATTTAAAATAGTGATATTATAATAATCTGGTTAACATGACTTAGGTTGTTTTTAAAAGAATATATAAAATAAATTATTTCTCTCCCATCTTTTGTCTGTATAGTTAGATTCCTTGTGTCAATGACAGACTACATGAACTTTCAAGCAGAAGGCATATGAAAAATAGCATTAATAAAACCCTTAGAAACATTTTCACTGTAAAGCATATATGGAGGTATGTGGTATAAAACCTGTCTAAACAAAGCATTTCTCCAAAACAGAAGATTAATAATCCACGGATTTCCATAAACATGAAAATATTGCCAGCACCTTTCTCTTCCTTCACTGAGTGAAAAACACATACCATATGTCGAAACATTGCCCAACAATGAAGTGCTGCTGAACTAAGCTCACTTTTCTTCATTTTCCTGGAAAAACGTAAGCTCTGACAACAAGAAAGAATTTTTATTAGCTTTCAGGTGAAGTGAGGAGTAACCCTGTGTTTGTTTTATGAAATCATGAAACAGAATGAATATCACTGACTTGATATAGTTTCCTCTTGTTTTAAAACACAATAAATAGTAATAACTTTGATAAATTTGCCCATGTCAGTTTTTTGTCTTTTTCTCCCTGCTCCCTCATGATCCTCTGTGGTTGTAGACACAATTCAAATCCCTAAATTGGGACATTCATTACTGAGGGGAGATGACTTGACAGCAACTTCATGTGCTTTGAATGTCAGAATTTTGTCATGACATACAGACACACATAACATACATAACACACTCAAAATTAACAAACAGCTGTGGCAGAAATGACCCTGACATCCTCTTTCACCTAAATAATCCAATGACTAGCAAGGAAGAATAGCGATCTAATGGCCAAAAAAAGAGATGCATTACCAGTAAAGGCTCATGGGTTTTACTGCCAGTTCTGTCACTGACTGATTTGTCAAGTCATTCAATGCAATTGTCCTTAGTTCACCTGTTTGTGAATTCCTGTAGCAATACAGGACATAGCAACACCGATGAACATCAGTGGAATGGTGTTAAGTTTAAGTAATTTATACTTGAAAAGTTATTTCAATTCTTAAAAGACAGATTAAAAAGATATGGACTGCCTTTTGCCACTCCTTTGCTAATTTACAGCATCCAGTTGGCCACAGTCAGGAAGAAACTATGTATTTATTTTTATCTATGTGTAAATTATGTTGACTTAAATACTTAGGCATTTTAAAAATAACAATGCCAACAAAATACATAATCTTGTGCCACAGTAGGCCAAATGCATGTTAAAACAGTCTTTTAATTATTACACAGTGTTATTCAAAGAATTACAGCAAAAAAAATATTGCAGTGCAACTTCTCAATTTTAACTTTTTGATTTTTAGTTTGTTATGACAGTCAGCTAGATCACAGGCCAGCTCTTAGCAGTTCAGAACTCCTTTTGAGTTAAAAGAAAAAAGTCTTGAGGAAGGGTTTTAGAAGTCCCAGTAATTGTAGTGTTTTCTCAGGTTCAACTGAAACAATTCTAATAAGCTACTTACTTGTTCAGGAGACTTCCTCACAAGCTTTTAAATTAGTAGCTTTAAAATATAGTCCATTTTTAAAATCTGGATTTGTATCATATGACAGATAGGAATAAAAAAAAAAACCCACCCCATGACCCCACAAACCAGAGAGACTCTTGTAAGCAACCAAGGCCACAGATCACGGGCACATACATACCTGTTTCACTTCCTTCATGATACTCTTTAACAGCAGATGCTATATAATATTAAGAATTGTTACAAAAAATCAGAATAATAGTGTCTGTAAAATGTCTCTATACAATGGTACATCTGTGATTCAGTCATAACTGCTAGGCAGTTACAAACTCATGGTCGGAAAACAAACATAATGGAGTAAGTCGGATGAAGGTTCAACTTGATGATCCTAGAGGTCTAGGATGTGCCGGTTCTGAGCTCACTCTGAGCTGTCAGATCAGTCCCTCCACCACAACAGCAGCTGCATAAGGTAAGGCACAAGGTGGAAAGTATCTGCTTTCCCATTGAAAATCTACACCATGCTTACCTGCAGGCCTTTTCACATTCACCTTACCACATCAGTCAGATCTGATCACAATGGAAAGACCACAACCTTGCCCACAATTTCAGTTCTTCTACACTGCAGCACCCACATCTCTCTTAGGATCCTTATTTCTTGAAGCCTTCTCTTTCAAATTACATCTGGTGGCTGCTGAATTTTAAAACCGCCTTTTATTTGCTAACAGCTCTTTTTTGATTCAACTCAAGTTTTAAGAAGTTTAGGGAAAAAAGAATCCAATCACAGTAGGAAATACAGAAGAAACAAGCACAATCTGATAGCAAGTCACAGAGGTATTATAGTGGTTCTGCCTGTTCACATCACTCTCATCCTACCTGACCATGGCTGGAACTTGGCTTGAGTGATGCCTTCAAAAGCAAGTTTGGTTTTTTTTTCTCTCTCTCTCTCATCCTTTTATACTATTAAATAAAAAGCACAACTTAATAGCTGTGCAGAGAAATTCCATGCTTCACGTAAGGAATTTCTAGAAAACTCTCATCTAAAAAATGTTTTCCATTTTGATGGCTACACATCCATCTTCCGGGTTAGCTTCTTTGTACAAAAACATTCATCAGGTAACAAAACAAAAGAGCCTGACTGCAGCGATTCGAAGCATTGGCAGTGTGTGCACAGAAGCTGTTTCTATAAAAACTGTTTATTCAGGTGTTAGCAATTGAAGCAGGAGCTCCAATTGCGTTGCTGCAAGTGCCTGTAATGCTCGCACAGGGGTGTTTGTAGGCTATCACAGCTCTGAAGGGAGCTGTTACAGGCTATCAGCTCAGTAATCCTCATGTTAAAAAGGCCCTAAATATGTATTTACAAGATAGACAGATCTGTTTGGTTTACTGGTTAAATAATCCATGTGTTCAAAGTGCCTTAAAAACAAATTCACAGGGCAGGCAGGTCTCTCTTGGCCTATTACAGCAGTGGTGGGCCTTTCAGAAAGTCACCAGAGACCACATTTTAGTGGCCCATGAGGGCCTCAATCCACAAATCCTTACTGTTCAAGTAACTTTATTCAGATAAACAGCCTCACTCAGATTGCTAATACGAGCAAAGTCACTCCTTGTTTTGTTCTAATGAAAAAATACTAATAAAATCAAGCACTTAAAAAGTGTTAAGTCACAGAAATGAGAAATTTGAATTTGTGCCTGAAATACATTACCTCATCACGATGGCATAAGTATTACTGGAAGACTAAACAAATGCAATACTGCTGCATTGCATTTGCTGCAATGCCCAGATATGCTAAGAGAAGCAAAGAGAAGAGGATAACATTCTTCCTTATGGGAGTTTTAAGTGTTCAGTCAGAAGAGGTCTTCACAAAACCTTACTCGTGGTCAGTTCCCAAAGTTTTCTAGCTTTTCTCTCATCAAGGCCTATTTTTAGTCATTTGTGAAAACGGCTGACAGCATCTGATCCAGAAATGCTCTGGTCAATAGGAAACTTTAGTAATTTCAGCGGGTTTGGATCAGGCCAGTGGTAAACTTCAAGGACTAATCTACATTTAGAGTTAACAGATTTATGAATGCAAATACTTATCAAAACATTTAAATGAACAGCTGTGCAGAACCATAAATTAGCATGTACATTCAACATGCAGACACACACATTTATTTGCTTATTCTAACTGAAAATTTGTTACTTGAGTCTACAAGGCAGAATAGGAACTTAAGAGTATTCATTTTTCCATTAAGTTATTAACCAACCCTCAGAGCACTATGGGTTACTCCACTTATGAGGAGATACTGATGAAGGAGTAAAGCAACTTCCATCTGAATCTTCTGATTTCCAGAAGTCCTATTTTCCAGAGCACAGGAAGAACCAAAACAGCATGTGTGCATTTCTAGCTCACGCTCCAAGTTTCACAGAGGCATCAGGAGGGAAAAATCTCACATGGCTTTCTCTCAAAATATTATTGTGGCTGCTGTTTCCTGCAGGACCTATGATGCTTTCATTGTCTGGACACAAAAGGCTTCATAAAAACTGACCACAGAAAGATTTCACCTGAACATGCCACATGTGGTTGTCTGTTGATTTAGTAACAGGCACTAACTTTCTGAGGAAAAAAGATAAAGCTCAATGGTTTCTAAGACCTTAAGTGAAAAGCATCAGAGTACCTAGTAATTTAACATAGGGTCAACTCAAGCCTTAACTTCTCCTAGGTACTGGTGTGAATTCTGCCCCAATCTGTCAGCACTACCATTTGCATGCACTAAAACTGGAGTCATCAGACACAAGCAGACTTACACAATGCTGCCATTCTGCCTTTTTCACCCTGAACGTGCTAATCCTGGCGTGGTGGACTGTTGATGTGGTTTTCCAGGCTCCTGCAAGCTATGTCATTGTACTGAAGCAATCACTTGTGCCTTTTCCCTAAAACCAAGAACAATCAGATCCAGAAAGTCTTTTAGGCTATTATGCTGATCTCCTTTGCACATCAATATCAACTAACATCCATCCTCCCTTCAAAAAACTCTCCTCAATTTGGAGGGTAAACTCCAGTCTATTCTTTGTCATATATGCAACACCAACAGTTAGCTTGACCCACTGCTATTCTTTCTCAAGGATGTCTGTTTCTGCTGTTTGTAATAAGCATCCAGCTAGAAACATGAGACATGAGATTTTTAAAATGGTAATTCCCCAGAGATACTAGTTCTTACAGCAGAAACCAATCACTTCCCATTTTATTTTTGCTCAAAAGCTATTTCAGTACAAAGATGGCATGAAGGCCTCCTCCCTTTGATAAGGACCTGTTGACTAAAAGACACTACTTGCTGGTGCCTGCTTGTAACATCTTATGTTCTTCTGCCCCTCTCACTGAAAGGCAGTCTCCTCAGACTGAATATGTTGGACTAGACATCAGTGATGTGTTCTTCTGTACAGCTTTGTCTTTACAACATTCCTTGGGGTTTATTTACCTATTTTTTCACTGTCCCACCATTTAAGTGACTTCGTCCCCTTAATTTCTGTACTATTGCCAACATTCCAAACCAAGTATATGATGTTTCTCTTGCATGGATAGTAGGTTCAGAAATGTTATTAAAGAGTGCATCCATTAGCTGATTTACTCCCCTCTAGTGCCAGTATCCTCTGTTCTTACAAGGATAAATTTTAAAGCCATGTTTAACACAGACTTACCAGGGGCTGTGATGCTTTTAGTCTTTTTGCTTCGTTGGTACCAAAGAATGTGACGTATACTCTAATATCATGTGATGTACTACCAGCAGCACAACAGCCACCCACAGCCAGACTGGATGGGTTTGTTCTGAGTATTTTTGGCTCTCTTTCAGTGATACTGACTGCAAGTCCGAAGAAGCATTTACAAATTGGTCCTTTTCTTCTTTAAAGTCCTCATGGACTATGCTAGAATTTTGATACAGAATTTTGATAATAATATAACAGTATTTTGATCTCTTTCTGCCAACACTGACTGATGCTGGCTCTGACCCCTGTCTCAATATCTACCAACAATTTGGATTACTTTCAGGACAAGTTCTGCAGAAGCCACATAAGGATGCTCAAGTTGGCTATCAGCAATCTTGCAGCGTTATCATCTTCCCAGCCATTTGTTTAAAGTGTAAGTACTGTATGGAGCTTAATGAGCCTTCCAGGGAGTTCATCCTTCCAAGGCAATTGGCTCATACTTGAGTTTATTACGCTGTGACAATCTGAGCACAACCCACTGGGTTTTTCGAGCTTAGAAAAGGAACAGAAGAGTCTTGTAAGTGTCTAATCCTACCAAATCCACTGGCAAGTATAGGTCCATAACCCCAGTGCTGGCTATTATATGTGATGTTCCTGTTTGTTTCTTACAGTAATTCAGGTACTTAAATGTCAGCAAATATCTGTAAGCAAATTCCAAGCTGATCAAACTTTGCAGGACATTTCCTTTCTTGGATGACATTCTTGTTTAAGTACCTCCGTTGCTACTCATATTATTTCCTTACATGGAAATGGTTGAGTATTTTGCATTTGTCTCAGAACTTATGCATTCTTCATTTACAAACAATTTCTAGGAATCAGTGAGGTGCTGTCCTAGTTCTTTTTCTGCTCACTATCTTGTTTGAACTCCTTTCTGAAATCTCCAGGTTTGGTTTTGAATCCATTTAAACATTATGAAGTTTGCAATGGAGACCTGTGAGCCACTTATGTGTACCCTTTTAGTACAACTGGAATGCTCATGCGCAGTTTGGAAACTGGACCATACTCCTCACACCAGGTAGGTTTTTTGCTGTATTAGCTTCACAACAGAAAGTTGTTCCAAAGAAAAAACAATGATAAAATCAGAGAGCATTGGTAGAATCGGCCTTTTACAGAAAGCCCAGTAATAACAATAAACCTCTTCCCGGTAAACACAGAGGTCAAATGGTGGGGGAGAGAGAATGCTCTGTGCTTCTTCTACCCAGCTGGCAGCCTGCAGGCTGGCATAAGCAGAGCTTCTGCACCCTCTCTTCTTTTTGCTTTCACCCTTAGATGGTGGATGAACAATGCTGATTTTATAAGTTGTGCCCTTCCCAAGTGCTTGAGCACTCTTTCCTTCTCTGATGATGCTGCCACAGCACAACAACTCGTGGAGCTATGCTGGAAATTATATCCTAGCTGGGCTAGGATAGAAACTACCCTCCTAAAAATCTATTTTTTTTTAAGTATTGTATTACTTCTCACATCTGTTTCACAACAATTAATGTTAGCACAGCTGAGGGGCCTGAAAACAGCAGGGCAAGGCTGGGAGTGAGTAGCCACAGCAGGGTACACCTAAGACAATACTGTTGCAGAGAACTTGATAGCATTGGACCATAGCCCCTGCTCCATTCCCTGTGCTGCTGCTGCTTTTCCCCTGGACTGGCAACAGCAGGTAGTAAATCTCTTTCTACTCTGTCCTTTATGAGACTTTTCTTTGGATGGAGATATGTATCTCTGGGGACAACGCTCTCAATTTTACCAGCTACCCAGTTACAGCAAGGGAGCTTAATAACATATTATAAGGACCTGAAATAACAGATAATCCAATCAATGGGTAACCTAAATCATAATATTACCATACGGGTTTACATTTTACGCGTGTCATTCATATTTAGAGCTCAGCTCATTAAAGACTCCAAGATGTTCTTGTTTCTCCTTCAAAACTTTCATATGTAGTAGAAAGCATTCTTCTCAAAAGAAACTAGACAGTTCCTTCCCTATTTAAATTTCACATGAAACACTTTATTTCAGTCGCTCAGTGAATTTGCCTTGGGCAACTGAATCACAGCTGACAGCAAATTAATGACTATGATGGTGTGATTAGGAGAGATTACAGGCAACTGAAAACCTGCCCAAGCATTTGCCGTTGTCACAATACTTATGCTGGCTATTATTAGGAATTAAAAATGGTCCTAAAGAGGACTTGACTCCACCAGGTAGACTCTTTAAAAACTGCTAGTATTTTAATATGTCACTCTGATTAAATGATGACAATTATTTTCATCTAACCATTTTAAAAATATTCTTTCTAGATGCTTACATGAATAATTTATTTAAATATTACCGGAAATATAGCTTCTATTGCATTTAAGGAAGAAGTAGCATAAACAAACAGACTTGTCAGAGAAATCTAATATTATATTACACATGGGGAGTCAAAATAGAACTTAAGCTCTGAGACTTTTGTGCTTTGAGACATCACACCAAAACCCAACTGGGAAGAAATAATGATTTCACTAATCCCTAGCAATGATTTTTTGAGAAGTTCAAATAAAAGTTTGCTTGTTTGGATTGAGATTCACGAAGTAGATTTTATTTGATTTCTCTGCTTCCTAGGGGAAGTAGTTCAGATTCCCCAGGCTGGTAGAAGGAAAGAACAATGGACTGAACTTGTAACAGAGCATTTTAGCTGCTAAAGGTACAATAAAAGTGAACACATTGCATATTTGCCGAAGCTTTTGCCATTCATTTAATTTCCAAATGTCAACCAGTTATATGAAACCTTTAAAAGGTTTCTTAAAGTAGAACAAACAGGAGGATAGGATATTTTTAGTCTTGTATTAAAGATATTTAATTATTTATAATCACTCTTATTTAAAATACAGTAACTTGAACTTACGGAAAGAGTCAGCACTGTTTAATAACAAGAAGAACCACCTGCTTCTTATGCCTATCCCTACAAATATTTTGTTACCAGATGATAGTGGAAAACAGGAAAAGCTAATGACTGGCTGACAAGAAGACTATTTAGATATTGAAATGAAAATCTAATGAAGAGCAATATCACCAATCACATGTTATCATTTTGGGAAGCCTCACATCTGATTTTCCAGTGACTCAGAAACACATTCAGACTTGTCATGGAGAGTACACCACATTAACAGCAAAGTGAGATTTGTGGTACAGAGCACAATTTCTTATAATTGCAATACTTAGAATGTCAAATATCAAGGAACAAGTAATAGAGATTATATTAATTTTCAAAGTTGTAGCCCGATCTTAAAAACACTCAGTACACACCCGAGTATCTGGAAGACTGATCCCTCAAGGTATGAGATACAAAATCAATTAATTCTTAAAATTAGGGAAAAAATCAATTAAGATTCCAGTTACTGTTTTTAATTTTGGAAAGACTTGCTTTAAAAGTGTTAAAACTGCAAAAGCAAAGCATCTCAGTTACAGTCTCCACCGCACAAAGAGGGAACACATTTAATAAGCCTCCTTGACTTGAGTATAGCCACCCACTGCAGAATTTCGCTTTCACATTTCACATGTGTAGCCTAACCCCAGTAAAGCTTGTGACATTATACAGGGTATAAAATAAAACAGTCTTTGGTGCCAATTTTTAAAGAAGTATTCCCACTCTTATTTTTCTCAGAGGAGCCTGCTAGCAGCTGTGCAAATACCATATCTGTAATGACAGAAAGAGAGGCTGCAGTGTGCCAGTGATCTTACCTCATACTCAAAGTCCTCTGCTCTATCTGCATCAGCAGGCAGGCTGGAAAGATACTCATTACCTTCATAAAATTCATGCTCCACTGGGTGAAGAGAATGGCAGCTATGTGGAACAAAGCAATACAACAACAGTAGATGAGACAATAGGTTTTTTTTAAAAAACAAAAAATGATAGAAAACTCCCAATTCTCTGTAGTTTTCTTATCTCTGGAATGCTACTCTGAATGTCCTGACAGCCTGAAAGGAACTGTATCAAGAAGTAGCACGGGCTGTTTTCTTTTCAAAAGCTCATACTCCAGCTGAGTTAATTTCGCTGGGTTCATCTTTTGTAAGATTTATACAGGTTGATTTCTTAAAAGGATGTTCTGGGCCAAACTACTTAATTGTACAACCCTGGATTCCTTATGCTCATAAAGATACCTAACTCCAGATTCACTTGCTAGATCACGGCCTAGGTCAACTCACTATCTGGTTATAAAGTCTGGAATGTACACAGTCTACAACCCACACCAGGCTCACAAATTGTTCAAGAACTGGAATAAAACGACTTGCATTATCCTCTTCTGTTAAAGTGATAACGGGGTGGTGAAGTGCATTTGAGTAACTGCACACTTTAAAAAGTCAGTAAATTTCACTGTTAAATGGGCCTGGAGCACCAAGAATGAGGTCTTTACAATGGGCATAGCCTTAGACCCAAGGCTGGACCCCCACCATGCAGCACTCAGCATGGATCTATCTTAGCAGAGGTAGGAAACTTTTCCCCATGCAGAGGGCAATGGAACGTCAATCACAGTATCACATAGTTTAGTAATATCCAGTAACAACTCAAAAATATACACATATTATGTTCCTAGCTGCACAGCAGTAAGCGGTAGGCTCAATTGAGCATTTGGCTGGCAAGTTCCCTGTGAGATAATCATCTACCTAGCTTACCTAGCACTTTTAAAAATGAAGCTACATCAAAGTCAACAGTGGTATGCTCTCCATTAGCAACAACTTTGCAGAGATGCATGGCATGCCGGGAAGTCAGTGGAACAGCTCTAGGGCTATCACAGTTTTGCTGGCTACAGACAAAGGGCAATGGTCAACCTAGTGGTGTTGGTGTTACTCATGAGGTGGAGTCCAAAGAGGAAGACACCTACACCCTATTTTTGTATAAGCACCACCTGCTGGTGTTTGCATTCAATTCAGTTTCAAAGAATTCAGCTTAGGGATAATTAAATTCCTATCATTTGACATATGATGGGTGAAATTGCACTTTAAATCTCCATAGCTGTTGAATTGTTTTGCTTTTGATAAGGGGACTTTTAAATTAAACAATTTGTTTTCTTGATTTTTTCTAAGAAATTTGGAAGAACAGAAAGCAACAAGACAGCTCTTTCTAGGTTTGAGGAAGCCCTCTGAGTACTCTGAAACACAGAAGTGTTTTTCTTGTTGACTGGGGCTTAGCTTTGGATGAGCAACCACATGAACACAAAGCAAACATGGCAAGGATTCCTTCCTGTAGCTCTAATCCATGAGCAGAGTTTAGGAAAACTATCACTGAAGTCTGAGTCAAACAGTGGTTATCATTGACATTTATAATTTATTTAAAGTGTTCCTGAGACTTTTTCAAGAGAAGGCTACAAGCCTGACACTGCAATGCCTCTGTCCCACAGGCAAACAGCAAGAGAAGATAAAACATACCTGTCTGAAAGTAAAAAGGGACAGATATCAGGAACTGGTGGTGTGGAAGGTCTTAGTTTGGCCAGAGCCATAATATGCTCGAAAGTGATGTCCGTCTGAGTGCTGGCATCCACAAGCCGAACATCCTGAGAGCTACCATGAGCTTTGTTAACTGGGGCTCGTCGTAAAACTTGAACTACAATTGGCTCCTTGGCATTGCGAAAAGCTTCCACTGCTTCTTCATGAGTGGCCTTGGAAAGGTCCTTCCCATTGACCTGGAGAAAAAGAGACCAAAGGTTACTCACAAGAGAAAAGGCAGTATAAAATTATGGGTGTAAAATACAGGGAGATGAATTATTTGTGTTGTACATCAAGCCACATGCTGACATTGACTGGACTATATTTTGTCATCCACAGAAGAGGGAAGATAAAGCTGGGAGGAGAAAATAAATTCTTTAACTGTTGCTAGAAATTAGAAATGGTTTGAATTCTTCCATAACTGACCCAATGCAATCCAAACACAGCAAAGAAATTCCAGTATTTTAAAAGGACGTATAGAATTATTTCTCTCAAGCCATTTTATTCACCTCATAAAATACAAACAAAAAAGGAGGAGTGCCTTTAATTTTCAATTTCAGCATTTTCTGTGGCATACAATTGTTCTAAAGGATTTCTGGTATGCAGATGTCAATAAACATGTCTCTGATGTCTAAAAAGAAACAAGACCAATTTTCAATGTTTTGTCACTTATCTGCTATGGCCATTATACAATCATTAAGACCAAAGATAGGAAGATTTGACCAACACAGTCAGCTGCTGCTCTATTAAGGGAAGAGAAATCTAAATCAAACAAACTGAAGAAATAATTTGCTACAAACAGATGAATAAAAAAACAGAAAAAATTGTGCTGCAAATGCAGCATAGCTTGGCAAAACTAAAAGACTGTGGGAAGGCTTCTCTCTGCAACAGGCAAAGGAGCAAATTCCTCACAGCCTACATGAGGCCTTAGGGTATTAAAAAAGGTATCTGCAAGGCTGGGTGTTCATATGAATTCAGGTGTTTAGGGCAATATTTCCAAGTATCAGCCCATACAAAATGCAAGGGTTAATTTGTTAATGGCAGTCAGTAGCTAAACCCAGGGGCTGTGCAACGTCCTTATGTAGGAAACACCATTCTGCTGTTTCCAGAGCAATGGGACTGTTGTCAACTGCTGCCTAGGACCTAACTTGTGAGCTACTGTGGAGATGAGATGATCCCATGCTGGGGTAGAAAGGCAGGGTTTGCTAGTAGGAAATGTGAATATCTGAAGGGTACCAAAACCTGATGAAAAACTATATCCCTCGGAAAATCTGTACACTGGCAACGAACTAGAAATATGACTCTACTGCAAGTTCATGCCCAAATTAACTTTTTTGTATAGACATTGAGGTCATAAAAGTTCTGTTTAATGAATTCAGTCTAAACCCTCCCCAGAAATAGGACAGACTCCCTAACTGACTTTTCCTCAATGCCTGCAAATACTGGTTGAAACCACAATTTGCCACATCACTCTTCCATTCAAGAAATTCTTGGAACTTTCTTGTCAAAGAGGAAAAACACAAACAAGTACAATGCCAGCAAACTCAAAAGAGCCATTCAGCAACCTTCAGTAACATTTTCAAGCCTGTCAGGAGGAGCATTTGCAATGAAAAATGTAATATTTGAGGTGGTATGTGTAACCATAGCCCTGTCTATTGATGTGGATGGCTATGATACTGTTGACCATTAATTACATGTATATATGAACTCAATATATTTCCAGAATACGTGCTCAAGTCCAAGTTAGAACAAGCTTTCCTCTGACACAGCTTCCAAAGACGCAACACCTCCATGGCCATGTTACTCATGAGGACATGCAAAATAACCACACTGTAGTTGTAGCCACCAATGCAAAGGTTAGTTGATCTTTCTAGCTACCCCTGCTGCTGTATGTGGTGATGAGAAGGCTACAAATTATTTGAACAGATCTCTATACATAAAAAAGTTCAAAACCACATGCGCTGAATGCCTGGGATCCCCAGAAGTACCATACCACTGCAGCCTTGACTGTCAACAAGTCATATGAACAGCAGGTAACCTGGTCACCTGAGTTTAATGCATATGTATGGCTGTTCTGATGACTGGAGCCAAAAAAGTTAAGATTTCATGTCAAGACTTTATCATTTAAATTATCAGCCACCAAATAAAAACCTTGGGTTACGTTAATCTAAGTTACATGGAAAATATCACTGTTATATAAGACAAAGGGCCAGAACAGTCAAAGAACAAGTTATGTTATATGAAAATAAAAGAAATTTCCCCAAGGAGTGAGCTTTTGCTGACTCTCTCCAATAGCACAAGCTATATTGCCAGGGTGTTTAGACTCAGCCCTAATAGAGGCAATCAGAGATAAAGCTTCAAGCCTGGGTCTTCTAGTCACTCTCAGTTCCAGTCTCTGCTTCATTCTCACTTCCAACTCAGATCCTATCAAGGACACAATTTTCCACAGTTTCTGCGGTTTTTGTAACAAGATCATCCTGTAGGCTCTCTGAGTAACTCTCATTCCTAAGGCCCTAGGAACAGAAAAATTACTTTCCTGCCTCCTCAAACCCTTTTAATACTTCTTAAGTTTCTGATAACTATATGGTGTTTCTCCTAAAAGCAAATGGTTGGGAATAAATACCACATAGCACTGTATCAATTTTTTCCCCTATTCAAGTATAAAACACACAATCCTTCTGTATCCCAGCTGAACCACATGGGTTTTGGCACAAGCTGACCATTTTATCACAGATTTGCATCAGCAAAGCAAAAAGATACTTGGATAGCATACAAAACATATTATTAGATTTTTTTTTTAAAAAACAAAAGCTCTATTTATTCACATCAGTCAATACCTATCCCTTCTTCTGAGGAAATGGACATAAATTCGTGACAATGCCATTTACATGCAAATCTTATTTCTAAAGAATAATAATATTTTAAAATCACATGCATGTGAAAAACAGCAAAAGATAGGCATTTTCATTTATCCTGGGAACCTATGGCTGACCTCTATTTCATTTAAATGTGTATTTAATTTAAAGACTTTAAAAACATTCCATCCTTTATGTTGGTTTCTTATGAAATACAAGCACTTTGGACACCCAATACCTGTTTAAATTCTCACTTGAAGTTCATCAACACACTTTGTGGATCTGCATAAAGGTCACCTAATTTATGAATGCTGCCTTTCTCAGAAGAAAATCTATAGCTGAATTACTCTATGCTGGCAGCTGTCCTGTCCACTTGGGGCTGAGAAGAGAGAATTTATTTTAAAACCTAAAACCAATACAACAAATAGGGTTGGAAGCTCTCTTCACGTAGATTCTTCAAGGGTTTTCTGCCTCCTGAATTATCCCTCAACTTAACACACATATAGTTACCCTGGGAGTCATAGACAGCTGAGCACTTATTTACAGCAACCCACTTACAGGTTCTTAGTGGATGATTAAATAAATTCCTTGCCTCGGAAAGGTTACTTTCAGTGGAATCCAGGGTACTATTTTAAGTGGATAGAGAAATCAGTCACTTTTAACAGTCAACACAAAGACAAGGGAATACATTTGTTGGAGCAGATGGGCTAATTAATCCACAACCAAGTTGTGAATGTTAAGTAAAGAATATATTTTTTCTCATGTAAACCATTCTCCTGCCCTGTTTGATTAAGCTTCTGTTTAATGAACACTCTCCCCCTGCTTTTGGACACATCGCAAAGTCTGGCCTACTTGTCAACATCTCCCCCAGAGTGACTGGTGGCCACTGCCTGGATCCTGGCCATCACCTTTGGATTCTTGCTCTAAATCCAGCCACATGCAAAACTTTGTCAGTGCCAGAAAATAAACAAGCAAATGGGCTTTGTCTTTCATGCACAAATCAACCAACATTGGCCAACTGCCACTTCGAATGCTAGCACCACTGTACATAGGCTTATTCGCACTCATACAGAGGTGTGAGCAGAGAAGGAAGGACGGGACTAAGTAAGAAAAGAGTGACTGTAATAAAATAGAGGAAAATGGTTGTTAGACTATCCTCACATCTTGAGTTCTTAAAAAAAAAAAAAAAGAAAAATCAATTCTTTGCTGAAGACTGCTTTCAGGACTTAAATGCCTGTGACTGAGAAATTAAATAGACTTGTCTTCTAACACTTTTCTGCTCTTGATAACTTCTTTTAACACTGGCAAGACTTTTCAAATCAAGAAGGCCAGAAATATTGATATGTTTCCTGTAGTCTTTACTTCCTCCATATTAAGAGAAAAAAGGCGAAAAAATGGAAAAAATATACGTAGTTATGTGAATGCAACCATCGCAAAAGGTGTCACCTTTGCAGCACAAGAGATAACCTCTTATCCTCAGCAAATACCTGGCATATGCAAGTTGAAATTCAAGATTAACTCTGCTGAAGTAAAATCCTTGGAGACCCTCCATTTAATCAGTAAGGCCAAAGGGAAGAATAACCAGAGCATTCTGCTAGAGCAGAGATGTCAAGACATAAGGGTTTCAGAGCAAAATGACAGAGATGCTGTCTGACGTGATGATGGAGTTCACACCAGGCTCACTGTCCTAAGAGATTTCAACCCCCATGCAGAAGATGCCTCTGACCTGACAGGTGCTAAATCTCCTCTCATCACAGTAGACTCTTCACCTCCAGTCCCTTACCCTAACTATATCCAGGCTACCACACCGTGGGTGTGTCCTTGGATGGCAAACTGGCACAAAGGATTGAACACTGTCCCTCAGTTTTACCTGTCCTTCTTTAGGACAGGAATCTGAGCCCTCCCTAATGGCAAGCCACAGAAAAACAACAAAACAGTACCACCTTCCTCCCAGACTTACAGTTTTTTGCACATACAGACTCTAAAAAAGTTCCACCGCTGAGGGACACCAGCTGTGAAGCTCTCTGGGCAGGACAGGGGGGCACAGGACAGGTGAGGTACCAGTGACAAGCATGCTGGAGAAGACAGTGCAACTTTTCTGCTAACGCAAATGTGATAGTTCATCTACAGAAAGGGCATTTGACATGCTGACCTTTTAGGTTACAGTTCAGTAGTAAGCTGCATTTCTTCAGCAAGTTAATCTGAAAGGTAGCAAATACAGGCATTACCCAATATCACAATCTCAGTCAGGGTTCATGCAAGTTCAGTAAAGGGACAACTTTCATTATGCTGGTTAATGACATTTCCTCTTCCATAGCCAGATGAGTTAAGTGATGCTTGTTCCCATTTGATCCTTTGTTGCCCTGACCACGAAATCTTGTCATCCTTCCTAGAAGCTACACAAGCTGCTGAACACGCAGGGTCCGGCTGCTTCCCTCAGGCTGAACCACAGGCTTGTAACAAGAATCACATCTTCATTACCCGCAGAGCTGAGGTTTGTCCTGTTTGATAGATTGTTTAGCTGGTTGAACAATACTGAACAGAGCCAGGCAATGCCCACTACTGCAGCCTTCTGTGCATCTTCCTATGTGAACCAGCACCAATTCCACTTCCCAGTACTTAGCAGAAATCCACTGTGACTGAAAAGCCTATGGCTAAGTCAAAACCGAGGCAAGACAAAATAAATGCTACAAAAAGTGGGAAAACATAGAAATATACCTATTTCTACTCTGTAAAGCTTCCTTGCAGAGGGAGGCAATGAAGTGACTTCTTGGCAATTTTGATTATCTAAACAGCAGCTGTCAGAAAAAGAAAAACACCCTTCTTTCAATTGACCTCAAGAAGATGCTTCATTTTGTCAGAGTTGTCCACTGCAATCTGTGCATCTGTGGGCAGGTCTGACAGCTGCAACTCCTCTCTATGAAGGAGAGTCTAGAAGTATTGTCTAACAAGCTATCCTAGGGAAATCAAAAGATTTTTAAACTGGATTGGAAAAAGTACCTCAGCTAGAAGTACAGGGAATGGAGAAACAGTTCTCATCACAACTGCAGTAAAATACAGCAAACTAGTCAGCAAGGTAATGAATAGATAAGTGCTTGTATAACTTTGGTTCTCCAGCAAATACAACCTCTGCTTTAATATCTTTTTCTCCATAATTTTGCTTTCTCTACCCAGTCACTGCTAACTAAAACAAAAATGGTACTACAAGAAGCATCTCCCAAAACTTTATGTGCAGAAGTGTGCTCCATGTTTAGAAAGAAAATTCAAGTTCATTGTAAGCAAAGAAATCACCGAAGATTCCCCTCAACACACCTTTAGGAGAAGGTTTGGGGTTTTAAATCCCAAATTTATTGGCTGCTTGATTGCATTTAAGTTATTGAGTAAAAGAAAAGGATGATGTTTTAGATGCACACCTACAGCCTACTTTTGGCTGCCTGGGTTTGTTATGACCATAATTCACCACAAATGTCTTTCAGCATTTCAGTAACCTCTAACAGCGTATAGAAAAGACCATCTTGGGAGACACATGACATGCCTAAAGTCTTTTAACGGATCTGGGCCCTCACCTTGGCACATATTTAAGAAAAACACTTGATGCTACAATTCACACCTCCAGGATAACTATGCCTGCTCCACCAAGTTTAAAAGCACTACCCAGTTAGCAGTTTTAATCTGTGGCCAAAATGGGACCTGAATTCCTGCACTTCAAAACATGAGGCTCGGCAGTCTGCGTAACTGGAGAATACCTCCTCCACCTCCTCCACTGTGTGTTAGAGCAATGCACATCTCACAAAGGTCCCTTCAAGTACTTTAGTGCTGATGTTCAACCTCAGAACAGCTCAGAAAGCAGAGTTCAGAAAGCACAGCAACAGCTCAGAAAAGATTGGCTTGAGTTTTGAAAGAGAGCATGTACTACTATGTGCCATTGTCTTGGTCTGTGTTAGAATGAAATGAAAGCACCATATTACATTTAAGAATCACTGCATTAGTTTCATAGTGAGCTGCCTGGAGACAAGTGCTGGTAGAAATGCATTTCTGAGCAGCGTTATTCTCCTTTTCTGACTCCCTAAGTCTGCACAGCAGCCCTGTTACTAGTTGCTGTGGCCATCTTCTTGCATCCTCTTCCAGCTGGTATTCCCAGTCTCATACTCTTCTCCCTTGCTTTGCTATCTCTGGTCTCTCTTCCCTCCTATCTCCTAGGCTGTCTGCTCTTCTCACTCTGCCTTTTCCCTTCAGTACGAACCCTTCTTCGCGCCCCAGGGGTCTCCTGTATCTCATGCCTGCAAATTTCAGCACCCTTCATCTTTCCTTTCCTGAACCCTTCCCCATGAAGACCTCCTATTGTCCTCTCACTGAACCTGTCCCCTTCCCATGGGGTGGGAAAGCTGGCACTTGTGATCCTCTTATGGTGACAGCTGGACAGTCTGAACACTCACGAGGTCTGCCTTCACCAGCACCTCCTGGTATCAGCATGAATGCTCAGCTAACCCAGATGGTGATGTAACAAGGCTAGAGTGTATTTACTATGTAAATTGCTTTTAATATTGACAAACAGTTTTTCTGATGATATTAGGATTCTGCCTGAGGGCAATAAAGACTAAACTAGCTGTGGCATGCATAAAATACATTGAGTTACTTCTTGATATAATTAGACCATCATTTATTACATTAATTGTTGCAAACTTCTTCTATTTGTGGATAGGACATTATAAAAATCTCTCATGAGATCTACCACACAAAACAACACTTTGATGGTGGGGAAAAACACAATCAAAGGCCAGTGTGTATTCTCAGAACAAATAATTTTTATCTCCAAGCCCCTGCACTGATGCTGTAGTGAACTTCATGATGTCTCTGCTCTACCACGAGCTCACACTCCAATTTATCTTCCAGAGTATGTATTTTTCTCAGGGAGAAGATCAAATAATGACATTCTTTAATCATCTGCAATTCCCAAAGAATACTGGAAGAGGCCAACTGGCCAATTTTAGAACTCTGTAAATAACGCATAGTCACTTTTCTCCTTTTCAGGAATCATATTCTACAACTCACTAACAAAAAAAGTCTCTCTTTCACCTCTGCAAAGCCCCCCAGCCTTCCATGAACTCAGCCACAGCTGGCATCGCCACACTGAATGTTACACTTATCACAGTCATAACAATTCATCCATGTACAGATGCCTGAAACTCTTGGTCTCCTTCGAACTGAGTAGTTTAAAAAGATAGATGGCTGCCTTCTGGCTAATTGTGGGAGTTCTTTCATTACTATAAAAAGACTTTTTATATCTCGAGTGACTTTATAAGCAGTGAATAATGAGACTTAAAGTCTTTGGAAAAGAGTCCACTGATCAAATGCTAGGATAACTTATGGCCACAGTGACCTTTTCCTCAGTAAGATACTCCAAACTGCTGCTGTTGGCACATTATTAAAATTCCCCATTTAAGGCGTACAGTTAAGCACAAGGCAGATTTTTTTTTTAATTTTAAAATTCAATTTAAGGTAGCCCAGCAAGAGCTAGAGCTCTCCCAGAGCTGAGGACCAACTTCTGCCTGCTCCAGCTGTGCAGGAGCAAGCCCCACTGTCCTGCTCCTAGCTGTGGAGCCAGCAGCAGGAGCCTGCTTCCCCTGTGCACAGCAATCCCTGTCCCAGCAAGGCAGCTCGTTTCTGTCAGCACATCCACCAGCAAGCACCAGCACACTGGGCTGGCTCTTAAAAAGCTGCAGAGAAGAGCAGCCAATGGCACATTGCCTCCAGCCTCTCTGATAAGTAGAGTTTTGCCTTCGCCAAGAGGATGCTCCACGTGACAGCATCCTATACTGCAAAACAGCAGTGAGGCTAAACCCAACATCAGAGCACTGAGCCTGGTCCCAACCCTCACTGAAGCCCTGGCCAGCTCTTGGGTGCTGCCACACATCTAGCCCAGCCCAACATCCTGCTGGGGTGCCAACCACATGAAGTGCTAAGGTTAGAGTGCTCCTTAAAAGCAACTGCACTTGCTTTTCTTCAATGAGTGTACAACAGACCTGCTCTACTTTAACATGCAATGTCTTTCTGTCTATCTGTTTTGATTTTAATCTTGAAGGAATAGAAAAGTCTCCACCTCTCTTGAAATAAAACTTAGAGGATCCCTTTCATTATTTTTCCATTCTTCTCTCATGCTGCCTCAACACTAATTTGACACTGTTGCTCTCCATTGATTTTAATGGCTTTACTCCAGAAGCAGCATATTGGCAATTTTTTTTTGGCACAGTAATACTTGCAAAAATTCCTTCCAACTTTTTACAGGACTAAACACTTAAAAAATACTTTTGACAAGCTCACATGTATTTATATTTACTTATCCATGGGGGCTGACCGCAATAGATTACAATGAAGTTTAACTTCAACCTGTCTCTGGAACATGGCATATGGCAAGCTCCTTGATTTCTTTTTCAAAGAATATGTGCATTCAAAGGAACGACTCATTTGATAAAACAAAGCAAATGATGGGGCCTTACCTGCCATTCAAAAGTTCATTGGATGCTTTTGTACCAGAAAGTTCCCAGTCCCTATTACAAAAGCTTAGCAATGACTTTTATTTGAACATCAAGAGAGCAGGGAATATTAACAGTAACATGTTTGTACATGTTTAATTAGACACAATGAACACAAAAGAAACTACATGTAGATGCACAGAAAAGGGATCTGTTTGTTCTCCTTTGCTTCTCTCTCTCCTACTTTAATACTCTTTTAAAGACTAGTCATGTAGGATTACTTTATTTTTCTACTGAGTCATGGCTTACTGCACTGACACAGAAATATTATAAGTTGTTCATTTCTAAATTTGATTGCCACATTCCTTCTTAGCAGAAAAAATGGTAAGGGGTGTGAATATTAGAACCAGCTTAATTCTATCTTATTTATACAACACCGTGGCTGCGTACCCATTTTCAGTAAGAGCTGCACCTCCTTCCTGGCTGAAAATCAATTACAGCTGCTATTTCTGTGCCAGTGTTTCTTTGTCTGTTCTTCCTTCTGGAGTGTCTCTTTCCTTTGACTCTCCATATCTCTGCCTTCCCTCGTCACTTCCTTACTCTTGTTTTATTCCATTTTCCTCTTTGGCTTCCCTCCCTTATCTTTCTCTTGCTCCTTTGACTTCCTCTATCTCCTTCGGTTTGGTGCTGCCGCATGAGCAGCAGCAGCCACTCTTGTATGGCTTTCATATGTAACACCTGCAAAGAGAACCTTCCTCTGCATGAGGCCTACACATGAAGCTCCTCCACACAGGATTCAGGAGAGAATAAAGTAGTTGGATCGTTTCTGTAATGGACTCTCAAAAAACCAGCAAAGGGCAATTACCAAGGAAGTTCACACAACACTCATCAATTTCCTTTTCCCAGGCAATTCTGGGTGTATGCAAGACTCTGTGAGAGCTGCTGTTCCAGCTCTCCAAGGCATGGCAAGGCTGTTAAGGACCAAATGGCTGAGAAATACAGCAGGGAGCTTACACATGGCTGGTAGCCAAGGTTGTTCTGTTGACTGGCCACTGAATATGCCGCACAAACTAGATTTGTACCATTGCCTTGCAATACTACAAATATCACTGAAACCCAAGCAGATCTGGAAGAACCTCTGTGTTAACTATTCAGAGAAAAACCCAGCCTTTGAATACGTGTGGATAGTTCTTGTTGCTTTCAATTGCCATGCACTGACATCAGATGGTGCAGTTTAGCATACAGACCTTCTACAATAATGAATAATTTTTGTTCTGTTCAGAACAACAGAATTATCCTTTAATGTGTAACGAGCTTATTTAACAGTTTTTTTATTACCTTATGTAAAAGCAGCATGAAGAATTTAATTGAAACACTGAAAAAATGCTGCAGTCCACACTTTATAGCTCCTATACTTATATATTTAGACAAAAAAATGCCTATAAGACCGTATCATTTTGGTTATACGATATCAAGCAACACAGAGGCCCAAAGTAAGTAGGGTCTTCTAGATATTGCTGCAGTAAAAATAATGCCTATACATATGTGCTGAGAATTTAGACAATGAATTATAAGGGGATATGAATTAAAATAGTCATGCCTGAAAATAAAGTTTATGGCCTAGACAATGAAAATACTTTAACTGTGGCATACTGTGGGATATGAAGACAAGGGCAATGTCATCTTTGTTTTGTCCCAGGAATTAAGTCCTTTTAAAAACGTGGTTTTCTTTACATTTCATGAAAGAAAAAGGTAGATACTAGTGAAAGAAGAAATACGGCACTTTTAATATACAATGTGAAAAATAAAGTGTTAGGTACATATGTGCATATAAATTCCTGCTGGCAATATATGAATTATATACACAGGATTATTTTATAAAGGGAGATATATGTTCTGTATATGCTTATAAGCATATACATAAGAATGATTAACAGTTGACTATCCAGAAATGCTTTTAACAAACTTTAAAAACAGCCTAGTGTTTGTAAAAAGACAGTTCCTGTAGAAATGAAGCAACTTTAAGATTTTAAGACATCATATTGGCCATCTTACGATGACTTCTGCCTTCTAGTGTTTATTTACACTAACTTTGGCAACCTTCTTCAGTGGGAGGCAAAAAAACTGTGGAAAAACATAACATTCCTACCCCAGGCACAAGTATAAATTGGGAGAGGAGTGGCTGCAGAGCAGTCCCGCAGAAATGGATCTGGGGGTGCTGGTCGACAGCAGGCTCAACATCAGTCAGCAGTGTGCTCTGGCAGCCAAGAGGGCAAACCACATCTCGGGGTGCATCAAACACAGGATAACCAGCTGGACAAAGAGGGGATTGTCCTGTTGTATTCAGCGTGGTGCAGCCTCGCCTTGAATACTGTGTGTAGGGCTGGGGCACAGGAATTAAGAATGATGCTAAGGTCCCTGCATGTGTCCAGAGCAGGGCAAAGATGGGGAAGGAGTTGGAAGGAATGTCCTGTGAGGATCAGCTATGCATTTGGGGCTTGCTTGGAGAAAAGGAGGCTGAGGGGTGACTTCATTGCTTTCTACAGCTTCCTGAGGAGTGCAAGTGGAGAGTGGGGTGTTGATCTCTTCTCCCTGGTATCCAGGATGCATGGGAATGGTTCAAAGCTGTGCCAGGGAGGTTTAGACTGGACATTAGGAAGCATTTCTTTACTGAGAGGGTGGTCAACGACTGGAATAGACTCCCTAGAGAGCTGGCCAATGCCCCAAGCCTGTCAGTGTTTAAAAGGTATTTGGACAATGCCCTTAACAATATGCTTTAATATGGTCAGCCCTGAATTGGTCAGGCAGTTGAATTAGATCATCACTGTAGGTCCCTTCCAACTGTAAATATTATACTTCTCCCAGAAACCAAAAGATGATGTTTTAACATCACAGCTTGTAAAATTATTATTTGTCCTTTAAATAGAGGGCAGGCAGAAAGGAGCAGCACAGGCTTGCAGCAGGATGGGTATATTGTAGCGAATAGCAGATTTCAACCAAGTCCTAACTGTAGATACTCTTACACTCAGATGTACCAGGATTCAAGGATTTCTTCCAGCTTACTTGTTGCAAAGGTTATGTTTTAGAAAGGTTCAGCTGGAGAAAAGCATATTTCTCAACTTAAGTTTAAAATGAAATAGGCTCCTATCTCAAAATCCTACATGATGTAGGACCTGAGAACAGTCTTAATGTTACTGCTGATAGATGTATTTAGGAAAGACAGGTTCCTTTAAACTTTTGTGATAAGCTAGCTTTACAAGCTAGTCAAGGAAAACGTCATAGCATAAAATTATTGGTGAAAAGAACTACAGCTGAAAAGCAGAGACACTTCCAATAAATTGAGAAATGTCTCAAGCCAGTTCGAAATAGCAGTGGAAAATTTAAACAAACCTTCCCCATTTAAGAAGAGGCAGATAGGCATAAATCATTCCCAGCAATCAATTCCGCTATTTGAATTTATCCTGACACTTGTTGGGCTTGGTCACTGACATGGAACCTAAGGCCAGGCCACTGGGGAAATTTGGCCAGCTTCCATATCTGAGAGTGAACCACTCGAGTGCAAGTCTCCAACCCTGATAGGACCATTCTGTGTTCCAAGCATAAACCATTTTGTCCGCTGTGTTTCAGATCTGTCTCCAAGATCTCAGGATAAAGAAAATTCTTTTATTACTATTTGTACAAGAGATGGGAAACACTGGGTGAGATTCCGGCCAGGAATGGCAGAGGGAGCTTTTTAGGCAGACAATTTAAAAATAAACCTGCCAAGTTAATACTCACGGTTTTGTTTCTCACTGTGACCACTTTGCAGTTAATTATTGATATTGCTAGACAACAAGCAAAACATCTGAGAAAGGGTCTCCAGGTTTCAAATTCTGTGAAAATTCAATATTTACATACGTAGGAGACAAATCTGCTCTTAATGGAGATTCTCAGAGAAGACTTTTGTGGGAGAGAATTTGCATACTGGCCTTGAGTGCTTTTATTAATACCGAATGAAAACAGCATCATGCCCAGCTGTCAGTTCAGAAGTCTCACTAAAACACAGTTAAGCTAGCCAGTGGTATCTTACACATATCCAGAACATGCATTTTTTCCCCCTACCACCCTTCCAAATCTCAGCCTTATCAAAAACCAGAAATGGCAAGGTCAGGTACCCAACTGTGCAATCTTAATCTCCATCTTCCCTCTGATGCCTGCCACAGTCAGTGGGAACAAGCTGCAGGCAAGCCATCACATCCAGTATATCGCACAGCTCTATCGAGCGAGAGAGGGATTACCTGGAGCAGCTTGTGATACTGTGATCTCAGAGAGTGCAGTGCTGACCCATCTGACATCCTCATGCATGATCAACAGATGAGATGCATGAGTACCAGAAAGGGTTCAGTATCCTCATTTCACCCTCTGTTGTTTGGGTAGGAGGAAGCACAGAACCCCTCAGAAGCTGTCCAGCAGGAGATGCACATAGTCTACAGGGCAAGCAAAGAGGCATCGTGCAAAGAGGCTAGAAGCAAACCCAAAGGGCACTTCTGGAGCTGCCATCAAAGCTTGGCAGTTAAGCAGCCATTTCTCCGCACCAAGTCTTTGTTTTATTCCACAACCAGGCTAGTCAAACAGACTTCTTTAGAAGTAAGAAAACCAAAGGAACACAACACTTTCCCTCAAAAAATTATGACAGTAAGGACTATGATCTGATGCATCCTGACACAGCAGCCTAACTAATAAGTCATTTGCTTAGAAACTGGGAAAGCTAAACTCAGCATACCTGAATATGAAATCATGTCTTTCACTCCACAAGGAAGTCTTTCAATCAGGTTATGGGACATTTTGGAATGCATGAAATTATAAACCAGTTTCTGAAGCTATAATTTAAATAATTAAATATAATCTAACCAGCTATTAAGTAGGGTTGGAGTTTAGGAGCTAGTGTGGGTAGATGAAGGCTACTCTGCTGAAATACCCCCTCTATCCCAGTCAAATGGGCACAGCAGCTGTGTTAGGAAATCTCCCGCTAGCGGAGAAAATGAGATGAAATGACAGTCTCAGTCTCCGGCTCTCTTCTCATTATATTCTGATTACTGTATTTTCATAAACCATGACTCATTATAGTATTTCTCATTTTCTCCTCCACCTTCTTCCCTCAATATTTAGCCTTTTCCCTTCTTGTCCCCCTCCTTTCTTCCCCCAGGGTTCCCAGGCAAGCCTCCCAGTCCTGCTGAAGCCATTGGTATTTTAGAAGACATTAGACATGTCGTTAGGAATTGGCAGGTGAAATTTACTGATACTTCTGCAAAGGTCACTAAAGAAAGTATTAAACAAGATCACTGCAAAGACAACCCTATCTGGAGCATCAGCAGTAACCTCTTTCCAGCCTTTCTCTTTCCTTTTTAACACTACATGTAGATAGATACTCCTCCAGAGTCAACTCCATATTGCCCTTAAAACTGCTTATCTAACCACTTCTGTTCCACTTTAGCTATTATTTTCTCTTGCAATACCATAAACTTTTGTTTATCTGAAGTCCACACAAAGAGGATCTACCACATACTCTTTGTCAAGATCAGGCATTTGCTAATCAAAAAGTCTTATCAGGTTAGCCTGGCTTTGTAACTGTCTACTCCTGCTTAGTCTATGATTCATTATATCCTACTTACCCTTTGCCTCCTCTATGTGCAATCATCCTTTTCTTCAAATTGTGCTTTAACACCTTCCACACTGTGTATGCTGAACTTGAAGGCTAGTAAATCCCACAATGATCCTAAGCATAGGTACACCATTTAATTTCATTCCACCATCTCCTGCATGCTAAACTAGTTTAACAAATCTCCCTATTCACTCGGGCTATTACTTCTCTCAACACCAGGGCCTCTCGCCTCACAGTTATGCCAGTATAACTCCATCTGGGCACTGTGCTAAAAATTGGATCACTGAAAAATTCTGCTTCAGAAATCATCTTTATTAAAACGTTAGGGATATTTATGCTACAGGTCTGTTGTCCATGTTCCATGTAAAACCCCTTTCCTACCCCTTCATTCTTCAGGTGTTTTTTCCCCTCCATTCAAAATGTGCAGTGGTGCAAATCCTTCTGAGAGGTGTTGAAACTTTTCTGCTTGACATAGATTGTGTCTCCCCAAAAGGAAGAAAATCTTCATCAAGAGGGGCAGACTATTACTACTCTTAGGCTGTATTTCATGCAACTAACTGGACGTGAAGCATAGTCAGTGTACAGTAGAGCCAACCAGGTCTTCAGTTTGAAGAGGAAGACTGCAATTGCTCTTTAGTACTGAACACCTCATATTTGCAGTTACATATCTTTGATGCAGAACTACAGTAGGCTCATATTTTTGCAAGAATGGCTATTTATGCCATTTCCAGTTTTGCCACCAAGCAGTAGACATATCCTATGTAAGATGGGGCATTGAGTGGATGAAGCATACACAACACAATCAAAACTGAGCTCTGATTCCTGAATACACAAAAAAAACGTAATGTGACTTCTTAGTTCTAAAAAAATGTAACTTTCTGGAGGAATACACCTCAGAAGGCTCAACTGACCACAAAGGCAGGGTAGGCAGGGTTATCTAGGTGCATAGCCGTAAATACTTATCCAAGCCAAAACATACAGGTCTTGAGCTACTGCATAAGTACAATTACTCACATAATTTGTGCAGGAAAAAATCTGTTAGTTTTAATTTGAAATCTACAGCACTGGAGAAGATACTCAAAACATCAAAGGCAGATACCTAATTTAACTGACTATTCTCCTTTAATAGTCAAAGACAAGAGATGGGAGGAGAGGGCAAGTCAGAGATGTAAACTAGTTGTGAGTAAGCTGAACCAGCCTCTGGAAATGGCCACTCCTCTCCAATGACAACAGGGAGTCTAGAGAAACAACCTGCTTCTAAATTTCAGCACCTTGAATGTTGTGTGAATATCCTTTTAATTTACCAAATAGCATGACTTCAGTGTAGGAGAATTTAGAGACAAAAAAAATCAATAGATAAATAAAACGGGTAAAGACAAGAAGAGAACATGTTTTTTAAATGCGGAAAAATTATAAATATATTTTATTATGGCTTTTGGTAATCCAGGGAGAACATCTCTATTAATAGATAGCAGTATACAAGGGTGTTGCAAACATATTTCCCAGGACGAGGTCTGATTTATAGTCTTGGACAGAAATTATTCTTCCCATGGCTTGCAAAAGCAGAAAAAAAGTGTTCACTCAGCATGGTTTCAAGTTACACAAGTACAACACAGCAGAGACTCCACTGCTTCTTGATGCCTTCTGTGTTGCCATAAGTTAGCTCAAAGATTTTTTTTTTTTTTTTAAAGTAATATTTTACAGGCTATTAATCCAGAAAGTGGATTATTGCCTTTGGGTTTTTTGTGAAAAAATAAAATAGTATAGCTGTTGCTGTGCATGGGCAATCATTTATTTTTCTCCCATAATATATTAGGTTTTTCAGCCCTCAGACTTCCTAAAGCAGCTTCACTAAGATAGCTGGCGGTAAGCCCCTCAGAGCCTGGCTTGTCAATTATCTGTGAATTTAGAAGGCTTTACACAAAAGATCATAATGAGCTGGGTTTGAATGCAGCTGTAAAGGTGTGAGGTATTTATCCTGAAGCCCAGAACAGCTATGATGGAGTTGGGTATTGTGCCAGCTCTTGCATTCAGACAACGGCTGTTTTTTTCATTTAGAAGTTATGTTACAAATAGAAGCAGAGCTGTGAATTGGACAGTGCAGGACATAAATGTCCAAGGTCTGCCTCTGTTGTTGGCTTGGCCCTGTCACCTTTACACAGTACTATCTTTTCACTTTTTCCTTACCTCTTGTTATGCTGATGGCAAAGCAGTAGTGTCCTACTCTAACTTAAATAATAAACTATTGAATTATTTTTTATATATAGAAGGCAATATTTTTTTTGCCATATATTAAGCGCACCACCTCCAAGCATGATACAGGCTTGTTGCACCTCAGGAACTGTGTGGTTGAGTTCACGTTTGCAAAGCACTTCTGAACCTCAAATAAAAGCACACTCACAAAGCAAATTGTAATAAGTACAGATGTTGAAGTTTGATAAAAGCTGCAGCAACAGCACAAAGCAATAAGAAGCGAAAGTTATGACTGACATTTGACCCTCGTTCATGTATCTCCAAATGTCACCAATGTTTAAGACTGGTATTAGATGCGTTACCAAGAGGGGAATCACAGAACAGCGTTAGTAGAAACAGGACAGTTCTTGTGTCAGAGTGCATTTCCAATCTATTAGACATCTGAAGGACTCCATTTATGGTCTGGACACCAGTTGGCAGATACAGATGTAAATAGCTTGCAGGTACAGCTCCTGGAAAATATGATGGCTGCAAAGAACAGCTCCCAGCTGGAAATACTTTGCATGGGTCTGTCCAGCTCTGCCGCCAGCACGTTCCTTCTGCAACAGGCTGGCTCTGCCCTCTGATTTCCCACTCTCAGCTTCAGTAACACAGCAGATACATGTAGAATTAACCACAAAACTAGGGTCTCTCCCCTCTTAATTTGCATGCTGTAGCACACAGATACAGCTGGGTCAGGACACTACCGCATTTGTTTGCTTTTAACTTGTGACATGTAGCATATGCCTGTTTGTGCTTGGAGTCTGTTCTTTGTCATGTGGCATGAGAAAGGCTTTTAAACCACTGTTCACAGGACACTTGACATATCCAGAAAATCCCTTCTATGCAAAAAGAATGGACTGCAGAAGTCTTCAGGATAAATAGAAAAAGCTAGAATATGTATTGTTGTACACACTAACTAGCCCCCTGGAACACACACATAAAACAAGGCTTGTGACATGTAAAATTAATCTTAATTTTTTTAAAAAAAGTTTTGTATGAAAGGTTAGAGGCATACTTGATGGGAGGCCGCAATATTGTTGCCCAAAGTAGAAAGATTATTTATAGACCCATATGTGCAAAACTGCAACATTGTTTTTGCTAAGTACAAATTAAGCTAATGTACCATTAAAAGCCAGCAGCTCATATACATTAAAAACATGAGATTAGGACACAGACTGTGCTATGACAAACTATCTGTGCAGAGACTTGACAGGGATGATCCAGCATCCAGCTAGGAATTTGAACACCACTTTCTACTTCTCCTGTGGCACATTTAGGATGAGCTTTCTGAATACTAATATTACTCCAAATAAATATGTGCTTTCTTTCTGGTGAAATGAATTGGCAATGGGTAAAGAAGAGCAAAAAGGTATGAAGCCTAATGAGAGGTAAGCAGTACTTCTGGAGATAGTATATATGATTTTGTTACAATACACAGAACTTCCTTATGTTGGATCTTATATTCCTCACCCTGCAGCAACTTCACTGAAGCCATCCAGAGCTTTGCTGCCTTCAGGAGGAGAGAGAAGAAGAGGGAATAAGATAAAGAGCATCTTATATTCCAGAATGGTGTCATTGTAAACTAAAGTTCAGTGGGAGGACATTGGAGATAATCTAGCATTGTTCCTCTCCACCTTCACATACGAAATCAAATTTCTTTCTATTCTGCTTCCACCTCCCCCCCTACCCCGTAGTCTCTTTCTGTTAATAAGTATTTTTACCATTAAAAAATCACTTGCAACTCTGCCCCATCCTGTCCATGGGGAACCACACAGAAAACAAAGACAAAAGACAACACATGAGAATTAAAACACAACAACAAAGCAACAGAATATTGCCATGTGATCACACATCTTGTGGCAAGTGACCACACCACTTGAGGCTCACGGGTCTGACAAAATGATAGTCTCACAGCTGGAGTGTCCACAGGAAACAGATTATTTGAATTCAAGACCCTGCAAAGGCTGGAGGGCTCAAACCTTTATGGGACTTTACTCTAACCACAGGGCCATAAGCTGGTGTGCTCTGGGTAGCTCTGCTGCCACTAGAGGAAAAGGGACAAATGCAGAAGTAGCTGGTGAGGGACGCAAGATGAGACATCTCCCCGAGCAAAGTGCACTTGGACACATACTCGAACCCTCTCCTTGCTCATTGCCATGAACTGTTGGGCTGCCATTCCAGTCTCTGGAAAGACACGTGCTCCAATCAGTGACAACGCACCCCTCACCCAACCCAGTCTTTATTTCTTTAATTTTTCACTACTGTGACATAAAGGGTCTGCTACCCCTATGCACACCCATGCACATGCATGGAGCTGCTAAAAATCCCCGGCATCTGGGCTCCAAAAGACAAGGACAGTTTCACTATCTACAAACTAATTTCTCAGACTTCTCCACTGAAAATAGTTTAGCAGTAATGAGAGATTTCAAGATTTCACAAAACCTGTGGATTTTTGTAGGAGCTCTTTGCTTTCTTGGTCCCATTGGAAAACTCAACCCCAACTTTATTCATAAATTATGAAGGAAAACATAGCTCTAAGCTACCTCCTAGCCACACAACAGTCAGCTCATCAAAACAGAAGTGGGATGCAAGCTGCCAGACAGCACAGAGGAATGTAGGTGAGATTTCCACACTTTAAGTACAGTTGACAAGGAGCCTGCACCTTCAGAAACAAAGACAAACTGCACATGGAAAAGCAAGCACCTCCATCTCTCTAAATAAGTCTCTGCTGCTGCTTTGTTTACTGTGTCTGGTTGGTATGCTGTTTTCCACATTTGCTTCATCAAAACAATTATCATCTGAGCCTTTCGAAATTATTTTCCAAAGATAAAACAATTATGCAAAGGACTAGTAAAAGCTCTCCATTGTTCCGTATCTGCACAAATTACCTTGTATTTCAGATGAATTTATGTACATTTAATCACTACAGATTAATTAGATGGCATTCAGATATGAACAAAACACTGAAGAGCTAACTTCAGTTTAAGTGCACACACAGCTAACTTGTGGCTTTTTAGAACAATTTTAATTAAAAGTACTAGAAAAACCATCCAGCTGAAAATATTGGGAGCTTTGGGACGGGCTTAGCATAGCTAATTAATTGTATACTTAATCAAAGCAGCCTTTGGCTGTAATTAATAATCTATTTTCCTCTGGTAATAAATATAATAATTCTGTAAAACAGAATATATAATTTTTAGAATGCCATATGTACAGAAGATCCATGCTGAAAAGACATCATTGCAATCCCAACCTTCAGTCAGTAGGTTATTTTCCATTTAAGTATGTAAGACTATTTTGAAATCAGCTTTGAATATCATGTCATAACAGCAATTTCTGAAAAAGAAATTGTTGAAACAGATGCCCCGAAGTGCCTTGGATTCCTCCAAAAGAGGAAAAATAATCTAAAGTGACAGTAGGTTTGAATGAGCCTGACTTTTCCAGTGAACCATAGAGACAATGCAAGAAATGCCCCACTGGCTCAGATCAACCACCTCCATCGAGGAAGTCGGCTTCCAGCAATGGCAATGGGAAATGCTATTAAGAGTGGGCACATGAGGCCAGCTACTTCTGGCAATCCATTCCCACCTACCTTTCCAGGAGCTCAGAGAATTTTACAAATTATCTTTTAAAAATGTCAGTTGCACAGAGAAACTGAATAAAAGCCTTTTTCACTTTGTTTCTAAATAGTAGTGTATAATAGTTGCCAGATTTCCCACTCTAGCCATCCTGGCCAAATGCTGGATTTGATCCATGCAACCAGATGAAAACACTCCCATTAAGGCAACATAAAACTTCCAGCTTCGGGAGTCAGAGAAACACTCATCCATCTACTTACACAGTGAAAGCAAAGAGCTGCCACAGCATCTTTTCTACTAGAGACTTCCTTTCATTTATGTGACAGAAATTCCCAGTTGTGCAGCTGTAACACGTTTTTCATGTGGTCCCATACTGAATTATCTCCCCTGCTTTACTGCATAGATGCAAATTTAAATAAAATAGCTACATTAATCTAACACAACGCATCTTCCTCTCCTAAAATATCTAATGTTCTAATATAAATAACAGCTCTGACTCTGTGCTTGCTTAGTTAGATCAGAATGCAAAGCATTTTATCTGCATCAAAATATTTCATTCGTTTGTAACCTTTTTTTTTCAGTAAACACAAAAGACTGACTAGAAAATTATCAGTCTGATGCACCCTCCTGATACAATTAAATTGGCAAACAGATTAGATATTGATCTGCTAGCAAACACATATTGATGAATGCCAGCTTATTGGGAGTTAGTGTTGAAATGGAAATAGATGCTTCATTTATGATATATTATATGTATACCCACACACTGCAACCTCTGGTCATTATGACTGGACTACAGTAAATTTCTAGATGCTTGCTTTTCTTTAAACACATGCAAGTACAGCTGATCTGTACAGATTTTATGACATTACATGGAAGACTAGCTGTAAGCACTTTTGCTGTAGGAAAACCTAATGATGCCATTCTCTTTCACCATTTTCTCTTCCACTTTCTATGCATCTATTACAAGTATATTATTTCCTTTTCATATCTAGGGATCAAAAGCTTCTCTTCCTGATACTCACACGAATACTATATTCTTTAACATGCTGCACAGATTTAAAGTTCTAAGTTGGCAGCAGACAGATTTCTGGAAGCCTTTCCCATGGACCTCATTATCACGGCCCACTCTTTCAACAGGACACCAAAAACCTCAAGCATTCCAGTGAAAGAGTTGAAACATGTCTCTTTAAGTCTCAGCTGTACCTCATCTGGCATATGTATAGCATTTAAATGATTTTCTCTTTTCAGGAAAAGTGGGAAATGCATTTAACTATAAAACGCTCTTGTTGCCCTCCAAGAGTTACAGTTAGGTCTTTCTCCATAGCAAACAGGTCCTAATCATACTCAGCTAATCCATCAGCTTTGCTCTTGCCCACGCAAAAATGTCTCTGGAACAAGATTCTGCAAACTACCCTAGTTACAAAGGGGCTTACTCTGCTTATTGACCCCGTAACTAGTATTCCCAAACAGCAAACCATTATCAGTATTCAACCACACATTCCTTTATTCTGTTGGATCTTGCTGTGGCTAGTTGCATTCATTTGGCACACTTTCCATTGCCCAACATATCATCACTATTTTTCAAGACATCCTCAAATTATACGATAGTGACTACCTTTGGAAGAAAGACAAATACATATGTCAGTTATGTGCACCAAGAACATGCTGAAAAAAGTACAGATCAACAATTTGTATTTAGGCTCTATCCTGATGACAAGCTCTCCCAGTATTGTCCATGCAGACCTCTTTTTAGAAGATGTCAGCCTATGGATGTGTTAGCCTTACTCAGGCAGTTTGTTCTATAAACAGTAAAGAGAAAAAAACTCCTTTGTAGTGAAGACATACGTTGGAGGAGAATCAATCATACCACAGCCACAAAATCTGAGGTATAAAACCCTTCCTTCCCACCTGTGAATCTTCCACAGTACGCCACATGCTGCCAAGGCGTAATACCTCAGGCAACACTGATTAGCAGATAAAGGTTATATTTCAAAGTAGTCAAAATGAGCTGTGTTGATCAACAACTGTACATGTAAGAAGAGCAGTAGAGATAGATGAGAGGCAGCATGTTCACCTGGTACCACACATGGTATCAATAACAGTTCATATTCCACATCCTGAAATGGTCAAAATCTTCAAATCTATAACACTTACTATGTATGTCCTAAAGCTCTGCCTTCTATTCTTTTAAACAATTGCTTCACACTGCATATTTCATGGGGAAGGAGAACGGAAAAAGCTGTGCTTAATAAATGGAACCATGAAAAAGTTTGGATTGCTCTTACTTTCACAGGCATTATCACAGCAGAAATTATTAATTTCTTCTGCTCTGAGTTGATTCTCTACCCCAAACTTCATGAAAATAAAAGTGCATCAGAATACTAAAAATGGCAATCTTACTGAAGAGCAAAAATGATCAAACTGCTGCTTCATATGTCCTAGTGCTGACGCATATGTTCAGGATCTGCTTTAAGATGGTACCAGAGCAACTGTACATTAAAAATAAAAAATCAAAACAAAAGAGGTGGCTTTGAAAACATCAGAATATGCAATATGTCTCATTTCTACTCTAATAGATGGAGTTGGACTTGATTTCATCTCTGCTGTTTTCAATAAATGATCTAATAACAGAGCATTTCTCTGTTTCAATGACACACAACACTTCATGCTGTTATTGCTACTATTATCTAAAGACATCAGAGTAAAGTACATCGAACATGATAATGGATCTCATAGAAGAAAAGGTCATGCAGTGGTTCCACAATTTGCTGATCCTAAATATATGTAGAGTTGTATCACCCTGCATTATACTCACATTTCTGATGTATTGCCAGAGTGCATGATAGCAAGTTTATGGTACAATGCCAATTACATGACACTGGGAGAACAGACAACTGTTGAACCAGCATAAAGCTAGAATGGTGCAGACAGATGATATCTGATTTGGTATTAAGCGTAAGCCTGCCGGTAGGAAATTAGCCAATCAACATTTTTTCAACAAAACTGGAAGACAAATTTTAACTCGATCAATGGTAGGTGCACTGCAGCCACGGAACTTGCTGTCTTGTATTTATGAATCATAGAGCTGTATTTGCTGCATCACTGAATGACAGCCCAAGAGAGCTGGGAATATACATGCAATTTAGCAGGCAAGCCTTTCTTCTCATCCAAAAGAGACATAGCAACTTTAAATGGAATGAGGATTGCAGCAGTTGCTCTGAATTAAACTGAGCTGTATTAATAATACAAAGGCTAAAAAGGGTAGTTATGCAGAGCAAGAAGTGGTGTAAGGATGGTGTAAGAATCCAGAAAGAGAGGAGAACAAGGAACAGTGAAGGGTAACCTTAGTCACATTATGAGAAAATAATATAATACGCCCAAACATCTCTAACTAGTTCATGATTTTAGGTATGAATGATATTTATCTGTCTTCAAGGCAGAACTTCCTGAATAGCAGGTCCAGTCATACAACAGACTTTATTTCATTTGCAGAATAAGATATCACAGTAAATATTTGTTATTGATTGGATCCATCATTAAAATGGATCAAAAATTAGGTATCATTTCTCTAAGACTCTAAAAGCGGAATTTCTGTAAAAAAGAAATGGAAAAAAAAAAAGGAAAAAAATTAAATCAATCTGTTGCTACTAGAAAACAATACCAATTAGTGCTGGATGTAACTAATTCTAAAATATTATTGACTACATTGGCACAAGGTAATGTCAAATCACATCACTAATTAAGAATAGGGAAAATAACTGCAAAACTTGAATGAAGTATCTAGAGATAATTAATCCTCTAATTAGGATGCTAAAATTGGTTCAGGAATTGAAGGGTGAAATGCTTTTATCTGCACTTATCTATGCAAAAGTGTTTCCATCATTTACTTTTAAAGAATTGATCTATCTTTTCTATTCTGGTGTATCAATGCATTTTTTCCATTGGTGTACGACTAGGACTATAAATCACAGGTGAAAGCCTGATTCTGGGAAATTTCCTGTCTTAGTTCAGGAATATACACACTCAGATAAACTGGACAAGCAGACACATCACAAGAGTGCTTTGGATCTTCTGGATTTAGCACTGAACTGAGTTTCCTGGACTCATGAGGAATTCAAAGCTTTTTAGGGTAGGTTTGAAGGTCAAAACCTTTACAGATTTTCTGCTCAGGAAGTGTTAGCTTTTTAGCACCAGCTATTATGCAGAGCTCTTGCACACTGAAGCTTATGCCCCACACCCAAACTTCCTCAGCCAAAGACAGAAGCTTGCTATTAAGACTACTGGGAAAATCAATCTTTTGCTGCTCTTAAAAAAAAAAACCAACTAAAAAACAATGAAATATGAACCCAGGCCTTGAAAGCCTCCAGAGTTAATCACCAATAGATACAGTAATGTGAGTGAGTCAAGGCTAGAAGTGCCATCGTGTTGCTGGAGAAGGATGAGGGTGAAGAGAAAACAAGTGAAAGACATTAAAACAACCAGAGTATCTGCTATGACTTCATGACATTCATGCATCAGAGAAAGAGGTTTCAGCTCCATTTTACCTGCCCCCTCTCAGGGTCACAGTGAACTCATTTTTCAATCAAGTAAAAGAGAGAAGGGATTTGCTGCAACTTTTTTTTAGAATGAGTCACACTTGGGAAAACCATGCTACATATCCCAAACTTCAAACCTTCCATGACAAGGCTTTTATCAAGACAAAGTAATACCCAAAACACAGGACATGCCACACAACAGAGGAAGATCTACTTCCAGTCCCTGCCACTGCCCATGCTGGTGGCGATGGCCTGGCCAGTGTATTGTGCTGAATCACATAGTATCCCGTGGCTCAGTGCTGTAAACCAGAAGGTTGGCCGGTGTGGTCTAGGTAGTAACATTTATATGTAAAATGGCAGGACCACAAGCTAAAATGGAGGGAAAGTATACACCACAGAAAAATTACAAGCTACTCATGAGGCAGAGTGATGGAGAGCAAAGGGAAATGAACTGTAAGCCTTGCTTCTCCAAACCAAACCCAGGAATAAATGTGTCTCAGCTCTTAACTCTCACAAGTTTCAAGAACATCTATGGTTATTTTCTAAATTAGATAAGGCACCAGAATTAGATACAGTACATTAAAAAAGAAAACCTGTAGAGAAAGGCAAAGCTTGTTCATTCTTGTTATGGACAACTTCTAAGCTCCTTTTGCTGCTCACATCATTGTTAAGAGTTATTTTATTTCTTTTTTTTTCAAGTTGTGTGACTTTTATCAGTGAGTGAAACAAGAACAGCAGGATCCAACTCCTGTTTCCCTAACTCTTTCATCTGCTTAGCTCACTGTATTAGCCACTTTCTCTGAATGGAGAATGGGGGAAAGTTCAACAGCAGACTGACATAATAACAAGGACACAAAATATAGATGAAAAGAATACACGTCTAAATGTCTGATGAACTGATATTAGCATATAAATGCAATATATGTACAACAGCAGCCTTTGAATTAAACCACAAAGAACACCGTCTACTTGATTAGTTGTTTATTTTTTCTTTTGAGGGGACACATCACAGCCACAGATTGATGCTTTAATAAGGAACTCGAAAACCTTTAGTGGAGATTAAAAGGGCTAGTGGTTAGATGTCATAATTCATGGATACTGATTGCACATGACTTTGACAAGAACCATTAATTGTCACTGTGTAGCTACATACTGAAGTCACATACTCAATTTAGTTCTAGTTCTTACAAGATGTGGTAGGATCATTAAAGGAAGCTTGAGGCTAAGCACTAATAATGCGAGTATCTTAGTATTCTGGAGACTTTTACAAAGGAACAGCATGTCATACATCAGTTCTATGTATTGCACCTAAACTCTCAACAGAAGAAAAAAAAAATGGCATTTTGTTGTCTCCATTGTTATCTCAGAAAGTGAGATGTTGTGGTTTCTACACTCTTTTGCAAGCCCAAGGCTCAGCAGGAATCCGAAAAAAAAGCCGATAAAAAACCAATGCACAGAGGGCTTTTGTATTTTGTTTGAGGTCTGGCACACCTTTTGGACTATCTTGCAGATTGCCTACTGCTCCATGCTAAAAATCATCGTTCATTTAAAATAAAAGGAAAACAATTAAAAGCAAAGGGTGCCTTCTTTCTTCCCCTGAAGACTTCAGGAGTTCTAGGCAGTAAGATTTTTTTTTTTCTCCAATGACAGTCAGCGTGGACAAATCCCCAGATTAATGTAAAATACAATAGAAAAACTTTCCCATTCTCCCTTTTTTCTTCTCTGCAATTGCTTCAGAGCAGTAAAACAGAAACGCAACAGAATAAACTAAACAGAGGCTAAATGTGCCTGTGCAGGCAGAAATGCAGATGAACATTTCAACACAATGCCAGGTCACTGTGATTGTAATTAAGGCAATAGCAGGGCTTAGGCCAAATAAGCATAGGAGAGGCATGGAGGTGAAGGAGGTTCTGTCAGGCCACTGTGTCCATCCTGCCTGGAAGGACTGGCAGATTTATTCTACCACAGGCTTATACTACCATATAAACACGAGGTAGCATCCACCTCACCTGCCTTTCAGATATCTGAAGCTCTATGTCTAGCAGCTGCAGGCCTCCCTTGAAGTCAAAGTGGGGAAGAGGGTGGCTTCAAATCAATGCATCTGATCCATTTTATCTGTTAAGGAAGAGGTCAGCTGCTCTCTGAAAGTGCCTGTTTCTCACCCTGCTTTTCCCAAGTCCAGGCACATGGCTGAAATAGGGCAGATGAATCCCATTCAAGCTTCATTCACTTCTCGACAGCTTGGTTGCTGACTGCAGTGAGCTAGTATTTCATCTAGTGGGTAACTGGGCATCAGCCTCCATGGAGAGGAAAATATACAATTAAAAAATCCAACAAGAGTATAATAAAATAAAAATAGCTTCACTAACAAGCCACCAGAAGTTTTCATTTAGGTAGTCTTACTTTCACTTACATTTTGCTAACTACATGCAGACATTTGCTAATTAAGATCACCTTTCAGTGTTTTAATGGCTTAATTTGAATACTGTCACTGTTCATACAGGACTGCTTCCAGTCTCACTTCAGACAGGTACTGAGCTCAGGATCTGGCTTTATGCCTCTAACAGCCACAGGGGGTTTGGGTTTTGTTTCTTTTTTTTTCCCTTTTCTTTTTTGAGCAAGCGAGTAAGCTATTTCTCAAACTGAGACAGCAACACTGGTAATATTTCAGGAAGCTTCATAACTGAAACTAATTCACTGTTCATAAAAAAGGAAACAAAGCCCAAGAAGAAGGCTCAGCACTCCAGTTTCCCCTGAGGTTGGCCAATTAATTTTGGTTGTGGTATATTTGGAAGATTCAAATCCTGCTTTGTTTACAACTCATTCTATATTATTTAACACATTATCGCTGTTGACATCACATTAATTAAATAAGCACAGAGACAGATTGCTCCAGCTCTTGAAAGCAGAATGAATAAAAGACCCCACAAGAACAGATTTCTCTCCCTCACACATTGCAAACACCAGATCAGAGCTAGAAGTATTTCCTGTCACAATTTCATCAGGTACAAATCTTTCAGCATCTGAGCAATTTCTGTTTTGATTACATACAGCACATGACGAATTAAAAACTGCCAGAAGTCTCACAAAGGCGTTCCTGGAGTGAGTTCTTGGTCTCTTGCTGAGCAAGCATGCAACACAAGGGGAATTTATTGGACCAGGAGGTCACAGGAAAGTTGTGTGTGAAGAGGGAGTTTGCTCTCATCACCCTCTGAGCAGCACTGATTCCAGTCTGGAATCAAGTTGTGCTTTCTGCATCTTGAGGAATTGATTCAGAACAGTAAGGGAGATATATATCTGGGAGAAAACCACTGCTAAAACACTTTCTAGATAGTGAAAACCATCCCATTTAAATGTTTACATGTTCATACCCTGGCAGGGTCTCTTAGGACAGCTCATCTTTTAGCTGCTCTTACTCATTTCATGGCTCCTCACTCATCAATATACTCTTAATGCCACCAATGGAAGAGCAAATATTTCCTATGGTTCCTGCAGACCACAAAGGCTGCTGCTGGGAGAACAGCCTGCTTGGAAAGATTTGATCAACAGCCAAAGCAAGCACGTTGTTGGGCTACACTGTTCTCGCTCTCTCCCACCCAGCACAGTCCCCTCGTAGCAGGACTGCTAATGTTATGTCTCCTGCTGCAAAAATTCAATTTCTCTCCTCAGTTCTCTTAATTAAGATTTCCCCTTCCACATACTGATTCCAAGAATCAGAATAACTGCAGCTGTTTCTGTTTCACAGCTTTTTCATATTTCCTTTTATGCAGCTTTTTGTCCTAACTCAGTCTTCTCTGCAGATAACACTCTGTCTCTTGCTCAAGGAACTCCCTCCAAGACCTCTGTATATCCAGATGCTCAAATGTAATGGATGTACTACATGCAGAGTCCATTTGTTTCATATAAATAGCCTATGGGAGCACCTTGGAATGACCACACATCTTTCCGGTGTGCTATTAATATAAAATAAACTATTTTAACACATCCTTAATCTTTCTTTATTAATCCATCCTAAGTAAATTATCTTGAAGCAATGCTGGACTATGACTGATGGCACTCTCTATAAAATCTCACTGTTGGCTCAGTACAAAAGAAATACCCTGCTAATAATAGAATGCTCACCCTGGATATTTAAACCAGCTTCTTGAAGAAACGATGCGATGGAAAAGCATACTTATATTTCTGAAACTAGTTCAGCGAGTTTTGTGTTCTGTATGAAAGAAGATAGATGCCTTCCTCACAAGGCTAACAGCCCACCCTGTGTATGCATCACTAGAGTTATCGCTAAGTGCAGTATCACTGCACATGAAGTACATGCACTAGCCATGCAAAAAGCCCTTATCGCAATTGTATTTGCACATCTATACAAAGTGATTGTTGTAAAGGCATGGACACTTACTGGAACAGCCTGTGCCCTATGCTACTTGAATTATTGATCAATTACAAACAGATTACTAACAATTATGAATTGTTAAAACCTTATAATACATCACACAGACAAATAAAACATGCCTAGGGTGAATCATCTTCTCTTCCTCTTTCTGAATTCGCTACCAGATGCGTGGCACTAACTTATTTATAGTAAGGTTACCTTCTAAAAACCAAAAGGGCAATATATTCAAAGAGCTGGTGGTCTTTTGAAGTAAAAAGAGCATCTCCTTATGCATTATTATCTCAGCTGCCAAAATTGAGACTGCTAATAAATTTATCCTAAAAAATAGTTATCTTTCTGAAGAAGTTCATCACTAAAAATTGGCAAGTATGGTAACAGATTGCCTTTTTGTTCCTCTTAAAGCATTTTATTCCAGCAACTTTGATAAACACAGAATCCTTGAAAAATGCAATGATGTTATCTAGTAATAAACATCACAGTGCCCTAATTCAGCAAAGACAAGTGAATAATAGAAATAAATAAATTTTATTGATCTGGTAAGGTAGATCACATAGTACCTGAGAAACTAGAGCTTTGCTGAGCTACATTTTGACATTAATCTGCTTCTGATTTCACAGGGACACTTCCTACACTTAATTGTAGCTTATTCCTTCCACAGAAGGAAAACACTTAGATTCTGGTTCAAATGCTCTCAATTTCTTAAAGAAATGGAAAAGTGGAAGTTTAAAAAATACTCAAGACCCTAAATAGTTTGCTGGATCTAGGCCTTATTCCTCATGCCATAGGACATTTTTAAACTCAGAGTAAGTATGTATGCTGTAGTCCGAGCAAAGACTTAGGCAAGTGCGACTGTTTCACTACTTGTTAAGCTAGCGCATGTGCAAGAGCCAGACTCACTGGTGTCAGCTAGAGCTGTCAATACTGTGACAGCCAGTGCTGGGAAAAGACCACATAAAGGCTGCTGGGAATATCAAAATACAAGAAGACTTGAAATCAAGCCTTCACCAGAACAAGCAAAACCATAACAGAAGACTTCCCCGGCACTGAAGAAGACATCCTCACTGCTGCTGAAGTCCTCCTCACCTGATCTTTGAAAGGTTTTGAGGAAGCACTGGTGGTACTAATTTACCTTGCCTTATCCTAGCCATGATCATCACTTCTGTATACAGGTTGATCTGCATGGGCTGGCTAAGTAGATGCACCTTGAGCCCTTTTGAAAAGGAGGATTTGTACAGTAGAGCATCCTGCAGACAGGAGCAGACCAGTCTATGAAAAGCAGGATGAGTGAGAGGTCTGCCAACAAAGCACGGGGCTAGGCAAGCAAGGGCTCAGTAAGGAGATCCCTACCAAAAACCATGAAATGGGTTAAATAGGGAAGACTGTGACATTTGCTTAATCAGCATATTAAGTCATCATCTCATTCTGTAACTTACTACTGATGTCAAATAATATCTTTGGTTTTGAGCTTATAATTAAGTATTCCTTTTACGAGTTATAGAAATGAGTGGCACTTCAAGGTAAAAAAAGTTTCTAAACACTGGAGTGAATTCATATCTCATTTTTAAACATATACTCCTGACTCTTCAGCTATGGAAAACAAATGAAATGCAAAACACTGAGCATCTTTAAAACCATCACCACTTTTATTCTAATTACACTGAAAGTATGGCAAGCTGAGTCAAACAGACTTCAGTAATCCTGAACGGATTCCTTTACATTTCAGTAAACCGCAAGTGAATTCCCTCAGTTACTTGAAAAAAAAAGGAAATATTTTCTCATAATATATTGCTTTTTCAGATGAAGAATGACTTTAACTTTAGGATTGCTGGTTAGTCTCAAAATAGCATAAATTATAATGAAAATTCTATTTACACAGAAGAAATAGGAGGTTTTATCACTCAAAATTAGTGGCTGCTGCTAAGATTTCTGAAAGCTAAGCAGGACATCAGGGAATCCCCAGAAAGCTGTTTTAACCAAAATAAGCTGAAATGATTTGTAACTTCAGTGCCTTGTTCTACACCCAGAAGCCTGAAACTCAGACCCATCTCACAAGACAGGTGCTGGTACTGTGAGAAGGCTAAGGAAAACCTTACTGATGCCACCGACAGCCTCATGGGGAGGTATAGAGAGGATAGAGCCATCATCTTCCCAGTGATGCTCAGCAGTAAGACAGGAGCCAGAGGACACAATTCAAACAAGGGAAGTCTCAGCCAGACATCAGGAAAAAGGCTGAGCCATGAGGGTAGTGAGACACTGGGACAGGTTCCTCAGGAGGCTGTGCAGTCTTCATTCTTGGAGAAGACCCTGAGCAGCATGCACAAAACTAGCCCTGCTCTGGGAGGAGGCTGGACCCATTGGCCTTCAGCCATCCCCTTCAACCTAAATAGTTTATGTTTCTGTTCACAGCATGTCACACAAGGGAAGAGAACAAAGAGAAATAAACTTACCAGCCAGCTGGGCATTTTAAGGAAAATAAAAAGGCCCTTACCTGAAAAACATAACAGAAAGCAAAACCTTAATAATTCATCAAAGTCACTAGGGTAATGAATTGTAGTAAGTTCTGGTACATAAATAACATACACAATTATGCATTCATGACACTGTAAACATTTCCCGCAGTATGCTCATACTCTGTAGAAGATAAGATATAGCTGTGTTGGAATACATACCAGGGGTCTCTCCACGTTTGCACCTCCTGCAGTGTATGCCCACAGCTCAGAGAAAATAAGTTTGTCATCTGTAGGCTCTGTGACCTGAACGTTTCTATACTCACTTCCTTTCTATTTCAATTTCACCGGACATGTGCCAACATTTCTTGTAGACAATTTCACCTTCAGTCCCCACTGAGGATCTGTCCACTAATGACCATAATGAAACATGCTTTGTGTGAGAGCCTGTTCATTTATTTTCATTCCCGTGAGTGCCTTCAGAGACCAGTGTTGCAATCACGGCTACTTACTATTTAATTCCCAGCCAAATTTATGGCCAAATTGAAAAATGGATGCAGGCTGCCTGATGCAGGATGCTTTTGTCTGAAGTGTCCTCATGGAATCATTATACTTGCATTAATCTTTAATCTGCAATTAAACAATCACTTCTATGTAAAAGATAGCTGCAAACAGATCTCCTGAATGTGTACTAGACAATATATCTTAATGGGCACACGCGTGCAGCGGAGGGTCTGGGGGAAGAAAAGTCAGCAATTAGGACAGCATCCATCACTGGGCCCCAGGTCAGAGAAAGGTTAGGAGAGAACCAAACCTCCCCAGGGTGCTGAGCTTCCATCCACTACCTGCCCTGCTCTAGGGCTGTGCCTGTGGCGGTGGGGAACACAGAAAGAAAAGCCAGGTGGGGGTGGGAAAAGAGATACAATGGATTAAGGCATGGCTTCGCTGATAAATCTCTCTTGGCAGAAAATGCAACCTGCTTTGAATCTGTTTCTTCCCAATTAAGAGCCCTGCTTCCAGCTCCGGCAGATGCTTAATTGGAGACTGAGGTTGCCAGGCAGGCAGCAGCACCAGGATCATTAACAGGTAGTTTGAAGCCATTAAGGTGCTCCTGCTTGTCAATTCTCCTCTCATACACCACTGACATAAACAAATGTATCTTCTTCCTCAAGGCAGCCAGCTCACCTAGTAGGGAGAGGTGCACTGGAAACTCACCTTTAGTTCCCAGGACTGTGAAGTTATTAAATTAGCACCCAAGACATCTATTTCAGTGGGGAATACAAAGGGCCTTCCTGCCTGGTATCAGCGTAGCATTAGAGTGGTACCAAATGGCTTCAACAATAGGTAAGCAGAAGGGCATCTGTTTCAGATTTGACTAAAATTGCATAATTAGATCTTGGTAAGAGATCCGTCTGCTCATGTGTGGTTTTATCAAATGCTCTTGCTTGATCCAAATAAGGCACCAGCTCTCAGACCTCAGTAGACACCATTTCTGATGCAAACGTGGGCACTACCTTAAGAAACTCTACACCTGTGCAGAGCTTTCTGTATCAATAGATGACTGCACCAATACACCAGGTTTTTAATTAGAAACATGGAGAAACAAAACTATAATGATACCCATGAACCCTGCCTTATTACAAGACAGTTCTTCCTTGCAAGTTTTAGTCTTAATAATTTGCTCACTCATTTAGGAAAAAAAAAAGTCACTGGATTCATGTGAAGCAGTGAGATTAATTTTGTTTTCCTTTGCAGGGTATCCTGACAAAAATTCACAGTGTCCCATTTAATGATGTAAAGAATTTACTACCAGGTACCATTTGCGGCATACAAATCAGCCAATCTCGACAAACATGCACTAATTAAGGGCAAGGAAGTAAAAGGCATTTATTGATTGCAAGGTCTGAAAACTGATTAAATATATGCTGTTAAGGAGTTAATAAATGATTTCACTCTGCTACGCCATGCTATGTGTACACCCAGGGCAATGGTAGCTAAATGGCAATTCAATGCTACAGTCTTCAATTATTTCCAGTGGGCTAATCAGACGAGCAGTTAAGACTGTTGTCTTCCATTCAAACCGCAGCATTAACATACTCACTTGTGTAAAGGAATAAATGATACCCAGTAGGTGGGGACAAAACTACCATATAAAAAATATTTTGCAAAAAGAAGACCCCTTTATTTAAGAGAAGACTCTGTCAACTGCTACAGAAAAATAGTATTTTACAGGTGCACAGGGATCTCAGAAACTTCATAGCTATGGTCCGCTGGCAGGGAGAAGAGTCCCACTTAAATGTGCAACCTTTTTAATGGATTTTATCCCTAAGGTACTACAGACCACCGATGGACTACAGCGACTGTAAAACGATTAACTGAAATCCCTATTTCCTAAAAAACTGACTTTTCAACAACATGCTGCTCATGGTTCAATGAGTAAGATCATCCTGACAGAGAAAACCTAGGGCCAGATGCCCTTAGCCAAGTTTCAGACGGGAAACGTATGGACTTGTCTTCTGTAAGGTCACATAGATGCTAAGGTGTTTGCTCCCTGCCCCAGGCTGTAGGCAGGCGCTCCCAGGTGAGTGGGAGAAGGGCAGCCATAGCACACTGCACCCAAACCCCCAGGGCAGGACAGCAGTCCCTGCCTGAGCAGCTTCCTGCCACGTTTAGCTACAGCCAGCAGGAGATCACAGGGCTTCCTGTGAGCCACGGGATGGGACTGTCTGGGGCTTGGTCACACCCCAGCCTATCATTGGCTCTAGGCCATGAGCAGTTTGGTCAGACAAAAGCCAGAGTCCTCAGATTCTGCTCCATCAGAAGAATTTGCTGCTCAGGTTGAATAAGCACAATTATATAAATGAAGCTATATATTTACTACTTTCCAATTCCCTTTCCACCTCCAAGTGATGCTAGATTGCACTTTTCCTCATCACACTTCTATGCTGCTACACAATACCAAATGAAAACACAGCTTTCACTAAAATTTTTAAAACTGCCCATTTTTTCCTTTGCTCCTATGATATATGCAATTGCAGAAAGGGATCAGAGAATGGAGTGATGTTTTGCAAGTTCCCTATGAAGAAAAAATCATCATATCAATTCTTTTTCTCCTTCCTTGAACATACACATGAGCACAACACACAAACACACAATGTAAAATCATTGAAAAATAGGCCTAGACAGACTTCAGATGATCATCTAATCCAGTCCTGTCTCAAGGATTTACCTGAGGGGTTTATTTAATCTGTTCTCAAAACCTGCTACTAACAGACATCTACTAGCAACTCCAAGCCATTCTTCTTACTCTTGCAAGGTTTTCCTTGGGCTGAAACCCAAACCTATACTGTTTAAGCACATTATTTATTGTCTTACCCTTCACAGGCATGGAGAAGTGAACCTCCTACATGTACCTTTAAAAAACAGATCTCTCCTATCCCTAAGGATAGCAACCTCTTGAGCTTCACTTTCACACCAACCCTTAGGTGTGACTTCAGCCCTATAATTCTCAGTTAATTGCATATTTATTCTCTCTTTCTCTCTCCTGTTTTCCTCCTCACTTAAATTATGAAGCTTTACACACTGATCCATGCTGCATATCCTTAGCAGTAATGCTTCAAGAGTACTTCACTATTTTGACGATACTAAATTTAAAGCAGAGCATGTGCTGTTTCGCATCTGTCAGTCACACAGCACACAGCACTCGCCTTCAAAGCACAGAGTGATGGGTGGTCATCTGAACAACACTTTGTGCTTCCATATTCAGCTCAGCAGTCTACACAATTTTAACCAGGGAGCTGCAAGGATAAGGAGAAAAAAGATTTTTTCCAATCAGGTTAAAATGTTTCAAGTGGCCCATTTTCGCTTTCTGTACACTTCTGAAAGATGACTAGGAGTCAATGTGAGAAATTAAGCTCTGTTGGCGGTGTAGTGGATTCACAATATATTAATAAGTAAGAATGCCTCAGTTTTGGTTTGACACTGGCAATAGACTATACTACAAAAGGACATTCACACAGAGGTGAGAATGAAAACTGTAAGTAGTGCCAATGGATTACCCCCCAGTAGTACAGCACCTTGGAAAACTGTAAGAATGATGTTTTATTTGCAAAAATACTGTAAACCAGTTATCGCTCAACAAGTCTCCAAAATGAAAAATCGCCTCTATGCATCCAGCATTTTGAGCTCTTGAAGAGTCCCAGTAAAGCCTAAGAGTAAGTTACAGCAATCGAAGGAAAAAGGTGACGTGCTGTTCATCATCTCACAGATTTATTGTTATAGTTATACTCACACTTTGGAGACGGCAGGAGGCCCTGTCAGGAATCACAGCCCCACTGCACCGAACCAAGGTACAACTGGGATTTCCTCCCCAGCCAGCTTATCAGCAGGCTAAGCCTCTTCAGATCTGATGCTATCTAGCAATTAATGCTTTAAATAAATACTCTTTTCCCTTTGATGGCAAACTTTCCACCTCTGAACACACTTTCAGAAATGATGCACAATAGTATTTATTTAATTGGAAATAAATCTACACACACTGCAGGCTTTTAAAGGCAAAAAGCATACAACATGTCACAGGTCACATGAATAATGGCAACTGGAAGTCAGGCTCCTCAGACTCCAGCCAATAAACCTCTGACACTGCCATGGGTTGGAAAGTCAGTATCTCAGTGGGGAAAATGTTTTGTCAGTTAAGAAGTTCCTTTTACTAGTACTGGAAACTGTGAAATTGTGAAGTCAGGTTTTTAACCAGAATGCTTCCTACTAATGAATGAACTTTTTGCTGGACTATGTCAAAGCCAGAAAGTTTCTTAAAGGATTTGGATAGTAGAGATTTTTCTGGTTGCTTTGTTATTATTCCTTACTGTGCTCCCAGTTAGGACTGGGAGACTCACTGGGAAAAAGGCATATGCAAGATTCACTTGCAAAAATCTGAAGACATACAAACAGTATTACAAAACACTGGCTTAAAGCATATTCTGCTTTCTTACACAGGCTTCCCATTTCCTTTATAAGATACTGAAATTCTACAGCAATTACCTTCTTCAAGTATTTCTGTAGGCTGATTGAATACCTACCAAACTTCAGAACTGCTTTAGCTTGGATTCGGATCATATCTTACACATAATAACTGAATATCCAAAACAAAATCTACATGCCCACTGACAAAAAAACCCCCAACCAACCAACAACAAAACCAAACCAAAAAAGCAAACTCCAAAACCCCCTTGCTTTTCAGCAACTTTATTTCACAACTGCAAGAGAAGTAGAGAAAATTATTAAGTAACTTTTATAGCAGCAATAAAAATCATAATCATACAACAGTAAAACCTGAGTCAGAGAATGATTATGTTGTTCCTCAAAGAAGCGAAGCATTGGTCATAGCTGTTAAGTTGCCCACAGCCTAATGAGGCCCTTGCTAACACGAACCTTGGCCATTTCATCACATTGTGCAAACATGTTCCTGTCTTACATGCTGCTGGGAAATGTCCACTATTGCTGGCTTTCTAAGGAATGATGAAGCCCCAAAACTTCTTACAACTGAGGTTCTTAATGCTCTTTAGCTCTCTTCCATTGACTCTCTGCAATTCATCAGAAATATTCCAGTAGTTCCTCAGAACCTCAAACAGAACAAGAGATTTAAGCCCTCTTGTAAGACTCACACAGGTGCTTTGCTAATATTTACCACCCTTCCACCTTCTGACACTTAGCCCATACATTTCCTAAATTGCCACTAGCTATTACTGGCTAGTGGAAATACAGAGTGTATAAACATATATGAAGCACAGACACATAAAAAGCACAATATGCATGAGTTCTTGACTTCTAAGTCTCAGGATCAGGACCATGCATTGTAAATGGATGCTAATTCTGCAACTAACATTCAGATACATTGTTCAAGTCCTGTATGTCCAGTGGGCTTTTGCACTGCAAAAGCAGATGATAGAGGTCAGGGATCTGGTGGTAGATCATAACTTGAGTTGGAGCTGAAGCATGCAGTTGTCCCTAGGTCATGGATTTTTATATACTTTCTTTGTGCTAGGTTAAAGCTTGAAATATACTTTACCTGTATGATCTCTCTGTGCCATTAAAAGTAATGATTTTTTTTTTTTTCCCCTGGGGAATGAGGCATGAAAAACAAAACATAGCATAAAACATATCCATTTATATTTCACTGGAAAACATTGTGAATGAAAGTGAAAACAAAACAAAAAATGGACACATGGAAATCTCTGATTGGTGCTAACATTTTATACTGCATCTTCAAGAATGTCATGAGGGTTGCTCTGCTGACATGTTGATACTGCACCTACAGTCATTACCTATGCATGGAAGCTATCACCGATTACCATGCATTTTCTTTGGCATTTGAAAAAAGTTAGTCACAAAGTGCAAACAAGATGGCATGACATATACCATGATGTCAGTCTGTATTGTACTTTTCCTTTACTTGGATACACTCTCTGAGCTCAAAGAAGCCTATTTTAGCAATCCTGCCATAACTTCCCTAAACCAAACAAAAGCAAGGGATGCTCAGCTTGCTCTTCTCTGGGCTTCCTTTTCTTGTGCAAAATTTGAAACTTCCTAACAACCTCTCCCCCCATACAGTCTACTGTCACCCTTGGATGTCATTGAAATGATACTAATAATATTTGTAGCTGGGTATGACACAGCCACTGGGAGCAAAGCTATTTGGCACTGTAATGCAAATGACTGCATTCATCAAATGAGCTTTGTTAGTTATTCATTGTGTTCCTTATCATTTCTTCCCCAAACCCCGGTGCCTCTGCAGTGCGCACGGAGGTGTGTCCACGGCAGCATCCCCTCTGTAAAGCCCCCCTTATCAGGCAGAGCAGGGTGCCACAGGAGTGACCTGCCAAGTCACCGCATCCCCTCTCCTCTCCTTCACCCTTTTGTGCCCAGTGTCTCTCTTTGTCCTCATCCACGGGATCTGTCTCCCCTTGCTCTGCTCGCCGTGCCAAACCCTTTCCCACAGCTGGAAGAATGATTTGCAATGAAAGGGACCTCTTGAGAGATCTGTAATTCCTTCCTTCTTCTTCTGCCCCATCTCCTCATTTTCCTGCGAAATCGACTGCTCCAACCAACGTTCTGCAGGGTCAGGCTTTTCAGAAAAACTACCGCAACAAAACAGTCCAAGCCATCGTGCGTATCTCAACAGCCCAGCAGGCCTTCACAGGCAGAAAATGGTATTGACAAGTTTGGAAAGGGACAGATGCCGACTCTGATGCAGGCAGGCACTCGGGGCTTTTTTTTCATTAAATCTTTCACTGCTTAACACAGTTCAACATATCATTCTGTACCTCCAGAGAAAAGCTTTTGGGGGATGGAGTCAGAGATTAATCCCTCTGTAATTTCTACTGCTGCTGGCGGTACTAACTGCCAAGGGATTTTGGGGAGAGATAATGGCATTGTTAGCTTGTAACCTAGGTGTAAAAATGGGCTTAATAAAACTGGGATGGTTGAGGCCCCATCAATAACCGTCACACACCAATTTTATTGGATGTAAGAGATGCAATCCATTTGATGTGATACAGGAGGCTCATCCCGATATGGTAATTAACAGAGGTTGGGGAGCTACTCAAAAAACTGCCTACTACAATGGTGAAGCATCCAGGACAATTCAGTCACTTTAAGCCCTAAAGCATATGCAAAAATAGAAAAAGAGCTATAGCAGGAGGACTGGTCTGGATCTTTCTTCAGTTTAAAATGCAATTAAAGAGTGTATAAAAGCTGTGTATAATTAAACCAGTTTGGGATGATTCTGTCAGATATTCCATAATTAATGTTTGTATAAGAACAGATTTTCTGTTTTGCAAGAATCAGCACATAATCAGCAGTTGATTGTTAACCTGCAAATATGCTGATCCAAGCATAATTATTTTTACACATGTACCTACCTTTCCTTGAAAATATAAGCAAGAGATATTTTCTCTACCTGAAGAACTGCTGTAACATCATGAGGCATAACTCCCAAACAACTTAAAGGGTACTTTTTCTGTTTATCTTTGGCAGAGTTGTTATTCTTTATTTCAGGGAGGAGAGGAAGAAAAAAAACGTTTAATAAGGTGGAATCTCTAATTTCACACTCTTGGCACTCTATGTGACCTTGAGCAAAACTTTTTTGTACATCTTTTTTCCTTTCCTTCTCTCAGATCAAGATGACTCAGACTGATAAGAGCTTTAATACTATGGTTATGGTAATAGACCTAGAATAGTACTATTACACACCCCATGCAATATACCTATAGATATTTAATGAACTAAGTGTAAGGTTCTCCTGGAAGAAGGAGAGCACTTAAAGATCTGTCTAAGTCAAAAGCTAAAAGAGGAACGGACTACTAGGAATTCATCAGTATAACAAAGGAAATAAGATACTTAAGAGTGTGAGATAGTTAATTTTCACTGGAAACCCTCGTACTTCTGTTTATATGTTTTCTCCAATTTTCATGAGCTTTCTCACCTTCCTGAACCTTTGATTTGTTTTGCACTAATGGAGCAAAAGTGATCATCAATGGGTAATTAAAATTTTTAACATATTGATAGCTTATATTGACTTCTGTTAAACTTACTTGTAAATTGTCTATATTTCAGATGAAGATTTGGAAATACAGTAGGTCAGAAATTGAAGAGTTTATTATGCACCATTAGAAAGAGCCCTTGTAATGGTAACAGTCAAAGAAAATTCTCCTTGCATACAAGAATTTCCAGCCGACTCCACCACTTACTTCCTTCAACCTCACTGCTTATCCCATCCTGTCGGAGTGGTTGGCATGATGACTAAGCCACAGGACTTGCATGGCCAAGAAGATGAAGAGTTCTGCTACATCAGAAAAAAAAAAAAAAAGGATGCAGCTGTTTATTTTCTTGTTCTTCACAAAGTTGAATTCTGGGGGGAAATATAGTGACAAAAGATGGGGAAAAGACTGAGGTACTGAATGCCTTCTTTGTCTCAGTCTTTAATAGTACAATCAGTTTTTCCTGGGGTACACAGTCTTCTGAGCTGGAAGACAACGATGGGGAAGAGAATAAAGCCTCCATGACCCAAGAGGAAATGGTCAACGATCTACTACACCACATAGACACACATAAGTCTACAGGGTTGGATGAGATCCAGCAGATCCAAGGGTACTGAGGGAGCTGGCAGAAGTGCTTACCAAGCCGCTTCCCATCATTTATCAGCAGTCCTGGCTAACCAGGGAGGTCCCAGTTGACTGGAAATCAGCAAATGTGATGCCTATGGACAAGATGGGCCAGAAGGAGGATCCAGGGAACTACAGGTCTGTCAACCTGACCTCAGTGCTGGGAAAGATTATGGAGCAGATCATCCTGAGTGCCATCACACAGCAGGCACAGGATAATCAGGTGATCATGCCCAGTCAGCATGGGTTTATGAAAGGTAGGTTCTACTTGACTAACCTGTCCTTCTATGAAAAGGTGTTTTGCTTAGTGGATGAAGTAAAGGCTGTGGATGTTGTCTACCTGGAATTTAGTAAAGCCTTTGACACCATTTCCCGCAGCATTCTTCTGGAGAAACTGACTGTTCATGGCTTGGAGGTGTGTATTCTTGCCTGGATAAAAATCTGGCTGGCTGGCCAGACCCAAGGAGTTGTGAATAGAGTTGAATCCATTTGGCAGCTGGTCACAAGTGGTGTTCCACAGGGGTCAGTGCTGGGGCCACTCCTGTTTAATATCTTTATCAATGAACTGGACAAGGAGATCAAGTGCACCCTCAGAAAGTTTGCAGATGACACCAAGATGAGCGGGAGTGTGGATCTGCTGGAGGGTAGGAAGGCTCTACAGAGGGACCTAGACAGGCTCAATCGATGGGCCAAGGCCAACAGTATGAGCTTCAACATGGCCAAGTGCCGGGTCCTACACTTGGATCACAACAACCTTACACAATGCTACGAGCTTGAGGAAGAGTGGCTGGAAAGCCGCCTGACAGAAAAGGACCTGGGGCTGCTGGTTGACAGCTGGTGGAATATGAGCCAGCAGTGTGCCCAGGTGGCCAAGAAGACCAGCAGCATCCCGGCTTGTATCAGATATAGTATGGCCAGTAGGACTAAGGAAGTGATTGTGCCCCTGTACATGGCACTGCTGAGGCCACACCTCAAATACCGTGCTCAGTTTTGGGCTCCTCACTACAAAGAAAGACATTGAGGTGCTGGAGCAGTCCAGAGAAGGGCAATGAAGCTGGTGAAGGGTCTAGAGAATAAGTCTTAGGAGGAACAGCTGGGAGAACTGGGTTTGTTTAGTCTGGAGAAAAGGAGGCTGAGGTGATACTTCATCGCCCTCTAAAGCTACCTGAGGTTGTAGCGAGGTGAGTATCAGTTTCTTTTCCCAAGTAACAAGTGATAGGATGAAAGGAAATGTCCTCAAGGTGTGCCAGAGGAGGTTTAGACTGGATAGCTGGAAAATTTTCTTCAAGGAAAGGGTTATCAAGTATTGGAACAGGCTATCCAGGGAAGCAGTGGAGTCACCATGCCTGGAGGTATTTCAAGGACAGGTAGTGTGACACGTAGGGACATGCTTTAGTCGTGGACTTGGCAGTGTTAGGTTTACAATTGGACTGAGTGATCTTAAAGGTCTTTTCCAATCTAAATTATTCTATGATTCTATGAATAGTCAGTAGTAAGGAATCATCAACCAGTTTCCAAAAGGTGCTCCTAGACTTTCATAGTATCTGTTGTTACTATCCACTTTGTTCACTTTTACAATCTTACCTTATTTTGACTGGGAGAGCAGTTCTAATGTAGCAGAGAATCCAGGCATTTACAATAATAATTTAAAAAAATAGCCCTTATTTCATGCCTGTGTTAGCTCTACTACATATTCTTAGAAGCTGCCATTTACGAAGTTTCTTTCCTCTCTCTCCCTCATCTTTTTCCAATCATGTAAAATTCAAGGCCAGGCTGGATGGGGCTTTGGGCACCCTGTTCTAGTGGAACGTGTCTCTGCCCATGGCAGGGGGGTTGGAACTACATGATCTTTAAGGTCCCTTCCAACCCAAACCATTCTGTGATTTACCACTGAGTATAAGGTCATCCAAAGCTCAGACATTTTTTCATGGTGTTCATCTAGGACTGACAAACCGTTATCAGAAAAATGTGCAAAATGCCTGCTGGCACCTTCAGTCAGTTTCCAGGAGCTGGAGACATAACACACTTCATCCCCACAATGACTGTGGCTTGACAGGACTAGTGGAGCATTTTGGGAAAGCTTGCTCAGGTGTAACTCAGAGATACCACTTTCCACTGAAATTTGTTTGGCTCCATCTAAAAAGGTTTAAGATTGAAGGCTCTACAGAACACTAAAAAATTGCTGAAACTGCTTTAAGTTCAGCTGTGACTAATATCTAGATCTTGATAGGGCCTTTGAAAATCCTGGACAAAAAACTGAAAGCAGGAAAAGCAACAATACAAAGGTATAGGATCATGTGAAACTTGCCCTGTCCAAGACCAATAACATAATTTGCATCTGTATAAAAAAGACTGAGTAGAAGAAATTAGGAACCTATGCAACATTCATCATGTCTGTAGTATGTCCAGTGGCTTACCGAACAATACATTCTACACAAAACATGACTGCTGATGAAACATCTAGTAAAAACATGTCGTTTATATCCCTGCTATGCTGAATTAGTGAATTACACAGAAAACATAACCTAGCTGCACGTTTCTTACCCTTGAAAGGAGATGTACATGTATCATAGCACAGTAAAATCTAAAAGCATACTTACAGAAATGGGAAGTAAAAAGCTGAAGCATTAGATATTCTATTAGCAGAGGGAAAAAATCTTTCAATTGGCCACATACTCCATAGCAGAGAAGATTAAATTTTAGTAGAAAATTATCAAATCAGCAGAAAATAAAATTGATCGTTCCCGTGCATACTGCAAAAGCAATATTTTACTGAGAAGCCGGAATCCCTCAAATACAACATAAAAGCTTGCCATAATGACAGATAGTTCTATTACAAAAGGTACTGAGTGCATAATTAACCACTGCTAATACCTATCTGAATATTTGAAAAGAAGAGAAATGTATTCAAGTGGAATATAAACTATTCATCAAAGCTGCAAAAATATATAAATGAAATTGCTGCAGTGAAAACATGCACTAGTCAGGCTATGTTTATGATCCCCTGACAGAGATGTATAAATAGAAAAAATTTACCACTCATTCACTAGGTGCTAATGAAGCAGAACTAAGATCATACGCACACCATCACTCAAGTGCAGGACATTTGCAAGTTCTCAATTTTATATGGAACTGACTGTTCAAGTCCCATATTCTGTAACAAAGGTCATTTTTTTTTTGTTTCAGTCTAAACAGCAAACTGTAATTGGCTTAGAAGTTTCATTTTTCTTAGGCTAATGTTAATTTAATGAGTATTCTCTCCACATTCCTGGATGTAGGTGATGGAGGACTTTGATTTCTCAGTTCCACAGTATCCATCAGTTACATATAGCAAGGTATAAAGAGTAATATTTAATTGAAGTTTCTTGCTCTTTAAAATGATTTATATTCTTGGATAAACAGCCACAGCTCCAAACTTCAGGGTTTTTTTAATAACAGCTCACAAAAATAAAGAAAATCTAACCCTGTTATGTCTACACTATCCAAGCTACTGCAACTATTTAGCTGCAAATGTGGAAACAGCTAAGTATCTGTCATTTAAGAAAACGCTTCTTAGACCTAAAACATTTGTAAAGGATAATCAGAAGTTTATGCTCTGTAGACAGGTGCAAGCAAGGTCTAAATTCTCAAACAACGGCAAGTTTCCAACCTCTGAATGTTCATTTAGAGTAATGCAAGCTGCATTACTTTGTCAGCCAATAGAGGCATATGGACAATATTCCTGAATATACTCTCAGCTCTGAAAGCTGTAACATTTGCCACTCGCAAGTGTAAACATATTTATGAATTTTTAGCATCATCTTATTCTGATGACTTTATTTATCTGCGTCACGTACTTTCTAGAAGCTGTTTGTGAATGAAATGTAAATTAGAGCTCTTCTCACAGAGAGACTGGAAGTCTTTCCCATGAATTTACTTCACAGAGGTCCTAGCAAAAATGCTGCCCTGCAATTTTAGTCAGTGGATTATCTCTAATATATTATTTTCTTCCTAATTTATTTACACAGCCTATAATGCACTTAACAAAGGTCTAAGTGTGTCAGGTGTTCTGTGAATGCTAAATAGATTAAAAACTACAGGCTTGTTTCTAAGAATAGGAAACAAATAGTACCTTGTGCTTCCAGCAGCATGCTAGGAAAATACTCTCCACAGATGAATGCTGCCTATGTTCTCCAAATGAGCCAAACATAATGCAAATCTATAGGAAGCATGACTTATGCCTGCTGTAAATACAAATCTCCACTACACTTAAAGTATAGAAGTGTCCTTACCAACACCTAATTCTGCATATTGTTATCCATAAGAACACTTCTACGGATGCCTGAAATAGCAAAGGGATACATATCTTACAGCACGTGAAACTTTGGGCATGTATTTTTAACTTCACTCTGTTACCTACCTGGGAAGGGATGACCAATAAAGCCCTATTCTACAAATGCAGCCATGCTTATGGAACATCTTCAGATTGCATACGAAAAATTGTGAGAGCGCCCAGCTGTTAATGGAACCAGTGGCACATCCTGCTCCATAGAGGCCAGGGTGATTCTTCCTTCTGCACCGGCTGAACAAAAACCATGCCAGTATGGGGAGGCAAGGTGAATCTCCCTGGTGCCATGCTGTATTTGCTTCTTTAATAGCAAGGTAAAAGACATAACCATCCACTAGAAAAACCCCAGCCTACCACTGCAACCATATTCACAGTATTTTAACCGTGGGCAGTAAAGTTGTATTCCACATTGCTGTACATATTAGTAATGCCAGTGCAATTTGTATTATTCAAATGATTATGCATGTGCTGTGGAGTGGAAAGAAAGCTAGACAATCAGAATTCAATACTTAGTAGTATTCAGCACATCTACACCATACATATAAAATCTCTCACTAGAGGAAGAAAGGTAGGAGCCATGAAAGATGTTTTGGTTGAAATGGCTTGAGGACTTGTCTCAACAATACTTTGTACAACTAGTGCATTTCTTTGTGCTTGAATTTGCAAATAATCTTACATTATGGTTCAAAGCTTTCATTCTTTCCCATCTTTTGTTGTTGCTGAGGTACAAGCAGCAACACCTATGATACTTTATAATTTTGTTTTGCCAATGAATAAAGATTGATATGGTGGTCAGAGAATCAAATTAGAAGAAAGAGACAGGAGTAAATACTCTGTCAGTGTTATACAATGCTCCTGTGCAATAAAAGAAAATCCAATTTTCTCATCCCTCCTCCTGCATTCAGATTTTCCTCACTACAACAAAAAGCTACACAATTATCAGTGTCTTCCAAATCAAAACCATGGGAACAACGGCTTTTCTGAAAATCAGTAACCCAAGGCTTAGACTAGCTTCCAGCTGAAGTCTTCTGAGGTATGGGGAGGTGGGAGGCTGAGATGTATCCCTTCTCAACTTATGTTAGAAATTAACAGCACTGCTATCTGAATGATGACCTTTCTGCATAGTGCTAAGAAGCCATTTTCTTTGGTAACAGAATTTATTCATTGGGACATATTCCCAGCAGCTGCCACAGTCACTCCAGTCCAGAAGGGTAAACCAAGATTTCTATCTCACTTCCCACCTTTTTCATATCCCACTGAACACATATGCACAGGAAAGAATTACCATTACGGGGTGCAAATGTCAAAGCATCAGCTATTTGTTGTATATGTTTGTCATAAAAAAAATACAGGGTGCATTCTGCTACCAGTCCCTTTTCCATGAGTCATTTTAGTACAGAGTAAAAGAGCAACAATATACCATAACATTTATGCCCCTGTTTATGCTGGAATTAATTACTTGTTCAAGTTCCTCTAATGCTAAGAGTGACAGTGTGCTTGAATAGTCCAGAGCTGTCCTGCATAAGTAGGATCTGAGTAAGGGTTCATTGCATTTTTGACTCACTTCCATTCATTTCAGGAGTTAATTATCTGTAAGAATGTTCCTTTAAAATAATGGATTCTCTCTCAGCTGGAGGTCAAGTAACTAACTAAAGAGAGCAAGAGAGCTCATAAATTACTAAATTAAGGTTCTTAAAGACTTATTTGTCTATTAAAACAGGCAATTTGATTAAAACCTTAATCAAGCTCCTCTTCACAAATTATAGATGTGAACAATGGTCTTTAAAATATGGATAAATAATAACCCAAGTGAATCCACTGCCAACATAAGAATATTATCCACTTCATAGTATGCCATCTCCAGCCTCAGATAAATTTTGGACAAAGCAACAGGTCTTGAAGCCTATCAGCAGTCTCAAATTATTATAGATAATGGTGTAGGAAACAGTCTTTCAAGACTCAGAGCTCTCTGCAGCATTTCCCAGCCCTCAAGACAAACAGACTTTGGGATCTTTAGACAGAGCATCAACTAAGCCTGAATTGCCAAGAAAAAACATTGACTTCAAGACAAAGTCTAAGGAACCCAAATTCCTGCCACAGTGTTTTACAAATCCAGAACATATTTGAAGTTTGCATGGAAATAAATTTTAATGCATGTGAGTATCACTAGGGAAGTGAAGTTGCCACAAGAGCATCAAGGAGCCTAATGAGGCCCATTACCTTGCATTTTTGGGACACGGAAGTGCCCATGGTCAAAGCTGAAATTTGGAAAAGAGAAATGACAGTCTCATTACTATGCACAAATGGGAAAGAATGATTGGCTGCTGTATTCAGAAGGCTTTCATATAAGCTATAAATAACCAGACATACTGATCATTCAGGAGCCTTCCCTTTTGATTTTCCTCCGTGTTTTGTCTTTGGTTGTTAGTAACTATGACAGCTACCGTCCCATTCAGCCGGCTAATGGCCCTCAACTAACTCTGAAACATTGGACTAGCACTTTGGGAAGCCATCTGTATCCATGAAATAAAGATAAAGCCAACATTACAAAGACTCTTGTATTTCCAGTCTCCCAATAACGGTCCTGAAGATCTTAGTGTAAGGTGAGCAAGCACTTATCACCAAGCAAAACCTTGTGACATCCCACAAAAGCGCTCTCCTAGTGTGTAGGAGCTGTGGCTAAGCAAAGCCCTGTGGGTCCTTCCTCAGGGGAAAGGCCTGAGCTTGTCAAACAAGCCTCCATCCTTCCCTGAGCAGGTATTCAGGCATGCTAGCAATATCTCATGGGCAAGATTACCAGAAGCAGCTGATACATCAAAAATGTATGTTCACTTATTGTCTCAAAATTAAAGGAGAATACACTGACATAAACTTACTGCTCCCAGTATAATATTGAAATAACAAAATGGGGCATCTACTGCTAATAAGGATTACTAAAAGTTAAATAATATAGTTAAAACCAGAAATAACTGTTCAATTTACTCTAGATAGCAGGAGAGTCTCATTTGCTCTTTCAAAGGCATAATCAGTTGAAGGGCACATTTTTCTTCTCTTTGTTCTTTCCCATCAATTTTAATGGGTGCAGAACATCAGTCACATGAAATGTAATGGGACAAGAAGATGGATGAGTACATTTGAAGCTACTAGTCACAGGACAGAAAACATCCTGACAAAGTGACACTGGCAGTATAGGGTTCAACAATAGAGCCTGGACAATATTTAGTAAGTGAAAGTACAGTGCTACATGATTTGGTATTCTCACTGGGCAAAATCCTTCCCCTGTCACTATTCATCATGTTCCCACAGGTCAGACTTTCAGAGACATTCTCCTGCTGAATATAACCAAATGACATTTTTAATTCAAGGAAATACGTAAATCTGGGGACAAAGAGGTCATCTGGAGATAAATGGGAACAACCTCCTGTATTAAGAACTTGAAACTACTTCATCAAGACGGTTTTAAATGGTTTAGTAAGATTCACACCTGACATTTGAAATACATTACGCTCATAGGAGTGAGGAGACTTTATATCTATGCTGAACTTATTGACAGCAATAGGGCTCCATTGCCGATGAACAAGTATCAAAACTCCTGTATTTTCACTAGTACCTGAAGAAAGCACGTTAATAAATAAATATTTAGAAATTGCTCCATACTAAAAAGCCTCTAATTTGCACAATACAATAAAATATATGCATTAAAAAGCAACATGCCCCATTGTTATCTGAGAAGAGGTTCTGGGGAAATTGCAAAGAAAATTCCTATCAAAACTAACCTTTTGTGTACAGGGAAACAGAAAATGTCATCCAACAAACTGAACCAAGCTCTTTCTGGACTTTGAGGAACCACAGGACTCCAGAGCTGCTGGGAAATGCAGGCAGATCTACCCTCTACTGCAATGATCCACTTGTGCTATAACTTTACCAATAATTACTGAGTGGATCGATCTAGCATTTTATAATGCTTATTGTGATCATCATCATCATTAGAAGATACTATTCTGGTTTCTTCATTAGCCATTTGCCAAGATCTCCACAGTTAATTTTTAAAGCTTTAAATAATGCAGAACTCCATACCAGAAAGAGAAAAGAAAAACCAGAGCCTCTTCAAATATACCTACAAGAGAAGGAATTAGAGCCAGATCTCCAAGCCCCACCACTGTGCTAAACAGGCCCTATCCTTCAACACATCATAATCATGCACCCAGTGGCGTGTGATGTCCAGAAAGCAAAAAGCCAGAAATCCTCTTAAACAGAGCAACATCCCTCTCTGGCATCACAACATACACTGTGAAGGTGACGGTAAACTATTTTTCTAACAAGCACCTTGTTGGAAGCTGTTTACACAAATGCTCCATGCTTATACACACTTCCTTTCTGTCCCACGATATATGAGATGCTCTCTAACAAAATCTCTACAAGAAGTGTATGTTGGTAAAGATTTTCCTTCCTACATAGGGAGGAGTTTCCCACAGTAAGTCACACATCTCAGAATGGGAAATCCAGAGAGGATAAAAATTCCACTTCAGGAAAAAGTTCAAGATTTCACAAGCAGTATGCCCAACTCTGGAAAAAGCAAAGCATTTTAAGATAAAAGAACACTTGATTCACTTTTGGCTTCCAAATTTCATACTATGTGAAATAACACACCATTTTAAAAGCTACTGAATATAAGATACTTCAAAAGTTAATAAATATTTCACTGTGATAATATAGAAACAAAATTCAGACATTTCCGGAAATTTCTTTCCTGTCTTTTTCCTCTAAGACCACATTTTGACAAAATATTTAGTTTTTCTATGAAGCACTTTGGTTTTGATGGCAGTATATTCCTCTGTGAAAAACAATTTACACCACACATTTTCTGAAATTCCCCATTTATAAACTTACAAGTCTGTGTCTTTCTTGACTGTAATAGTAGACTACATGAAAAATTAAAAAAAGAAATCATAAAACAATACTGGAATGAGAGATGTCACCTCCATTTTTAGTAACCCTGACCTCTGAGAAAGCATTCCAAATGCTGAACTTTAACCATTAATTGACCCTTTCTTCTATCTTTTCTTGTCATTAAAATTTGGTTTGAGCTGGCAGTTCATATGCCCACGGATACCATGAGGAATCTGAATATTTCACATTCTAGCCATAAGGAAGTCGAAGGCCTGAATAATTATTATTCCCTGAGCAGCTTTCCCTGCAAATCCATCACTATAATATGCAAAAAGCACATTATAGATACAATCAAACATATTAAATAGGTCAGTCCATTGTTCTGTTCTATCACAGGTAACCAAAGATAATCCTTCTCTCCAACTGTTTCAATTGCACAGTTCTCATAAGGATTTAGTGAAGTTCACCCATTCCCATGCTCCTCTTGGTCCTCCGGACATGGCACTGCAGTCATTATCTTTCTGACGTTAGAGAGCAATCGAACACCTAGTAAGTCTGTGGCTCCTTCCCAGGAGCCTCACCAGTTTGCTGCTCATGGACCCAGAAGCTGCTATATTTGCAAACAGGATGGTCCCTGAAGGCAAGTCTGCAGATGCAGGAGTAGAGCCTGCAATCCTGGCCAGGGTCTCAAGCATGCCATGATATGTTGATACAGCCATGGCTGGCTCCTGTTGGCACTGATATCTGTGGATAAGCCCTGAAAAGTCTAAAGCCAAACTTTTTCCTCCTCCTTTGGGCCATGCACAGCTGCTAACCCCACATGGGTGGGTCTCAGCTTCACTACTTAAGTGACGATGACTACCATAGACATGCAGAAAAATACCAAACCCTCAAGAATTTAGACTGTTTCTGAGCATTTTCTTTGAAGTTCATCCCAATTACTTGCAGGTTTCCTGAACTGTAAACTAAACCTTATTGATATTTGCAAACTTTTCTCACTGATGATAAGTGATGCTACATTTAATGAAAAGGGTTTTTTCCAAACAGTATGATTCCAGGAGCTAGGGAAAAAACAAACAAACAAACAAAAACCAAAAACCCAACCCAAAACAAAAAAACCAAACAAATCCCCCAAATACTAAGAGATATGAAACAAAACAGAAAAAAAAATGCAGCTGGGTGAAGCTACAGAAACTAACTTTTATCCAGACAAATTAAAGACACTTGTAGACTTTATCAGACTGAGGCATCTTAGGTTCAGCTCTGACATTAATACAGATGAAGCACAGGAATTCTACATATGACGTGGTAGTTTTGAAGATTACTCATTCCACTGTGCTTTTATTGTTTCAGAGGTCAAACTTCATGGCAAAAACCTCTAGGGAATAAACTGCTACTATACACATTCAGACCACAAAACAAAGGAAAACCAATGTTTGTTTTGCTTCACTTTGCTGATTATCAGGGTTTGGTTCTGTTGGTTAAAAACAACAACAACAAAAAGTCCTCAATCTTCATCCTGGAGGAAAAGGAATGAATTATTTTTTCCACCTGAGAGACGAAGGCTATGTAGAATTTCCTAACTTCCTCAAAGTGAAACAATAAAAACTCACAACAGTGAAGGTCATGCAAGTTTACATCACCCCATTATATAGAAATGGCCAAACAGCTGTGTTGTCCCTGCCTGTCCACATTAGTAAACTAAAACACAAATACAACCAACCAACTATAAGAGAGAGTTTGCAGTGTTTGCAGAGAGTTTGCAGAAGACACTGCAATTCCATTTCTGGGTTCAGTTCATGGCATAAAGTATCTGTAAAATTATCTTTCTGAACCACTGCTTGTTATAAAAAAAATATAGATAACCTTTTAACAGTTACTGATCTAATATCCTCTCTTAACAGATTTTTGTTACAATTATTAAGCAAAGTCAAACAATGACAAGTTTATTGCACACAAAATAGCAAGTAACTGTCTTCACTACACCAACAAAGTGTATAAAGAATAATCCACATCAATTTTTTTGTAATCCTTTCATGTCTTGATATTTGGAGGTGACGTTTGCAAACTAGGAAATCCCCTTGCTCTAGGAAAAAAAAAAAAAGAAAAAAAGAAAAAAAGATCGACCTCAGAGTATCTTCAAACTACTCTGCATGAACCTAGAAGATGAGAAAAGCCTTTGTGGTTGAAATTAGCCAATAGGTTCAAAGTCCTGGGGTGGACAGAAAAGCAAGTACTATTACAGAAAGCTCAGGTCCTTAAAAATAACAGGTCAAACACACTGTGAAGTTAAATGGCCTTAAAGCTAAAGATTCAAGCATTTTTCAGCTTTAATTATTTTTATGAGACATCACCAAATCCCTAGGGGAGGAAGAACTACTGGTTATCACCAAGCCCTGCTGTATATGTCTCCATTAAGCTCTTAGCTCTTGAGAGAAAACTGGTGAAACAACCTACTGCCAGTTAATTCTTAACATATACTTGGCAGAGTGTTTGGCTGACCTTTTAATGCCCCTCCACTTCAATAAGCCACAAACCAAAAATACTGAACCCGTAAAAAATGCTTTTTTGGCAGTTATCAGTCTGTGAATGCTCAGGGTAGCAAGATTGGCTTCATCACATCACTGATGTATAAGGCTCACATGAAGATAGGTTTTGCCTTAGGCCTGATGTTTACATCCATATGAAATCATATCAGGAAGCAAGCCTCAAGAAAGGATAAAAATGTATAAAAATCTGATCATTAGAAGAATTCTTAATCCCCATTGTTAAATTCAAGATGCAAGGAACAGCAAAATGACAGAGGAAATAATGCTATTCAGTACCTCAACCACTTTTTTTATTTTCATGGCATTGCATATCCCAGCAGATAACTGATATAATCTCAGTACGCTTTTTATAGTAGCCTCTGTTGTACCCATCCCCTGAATTCTTATCTCACATACTATTGTCTGCTTTCTTATCTCAGGACTCTTTCTTTATTCTTCCTCTTGAGGTATGCACAGAAGCTATATGCCTTTTACAAGACAGTAAATAAGGACAGAAGATGAAAGTCTGGCCCCAGTGAAGTCAGTGACAACACTTCAGAATTTCCTGGATTTTATCAGAAAAAAAGCGCGTTTTATCAAAGACAGTTGGCATGAGATAAAAAATAACACTTAGGTACTTATCATATAATTCAGGTATCACATTCAAAAGAATGATCCCCAAAATCCTCTGAATGAGTTAAGGTTTTTACAAAATTACATGATGACTTCCTTACATGCCTAGTTGTATTCATGCATGTCTTCCCCACAGTCCCCATCTGCCAGGTGGCCAGAGCAGGTTATTTTAAGCAGCCTCATGTTACCAGACCCAAATCCTACAGCACAATCCTGCAGGACTCCTCAGGGAGCCTTTACATCTAAACACAGCTCTGTGGTGAGAGCCTAAATCCAGACAAGAAGTGGCCTTTCAGATGTATCTTCTCTTTCAAGCAACTGGCATGTCATGGCTCAAAGCACAGAGCTGAGGCATAGGCGGTTGGTTGTCTCGGGATGGTTAATGCTGGGCAGCCAATGCTCCATGGACCAGTATCCAGCATGTGATGGTGAGCTCCTCCACTAGGAGCAAGAGCTTGGTTGTTAGCAATGCCCCAGCACTGGTGTCTCTTTTAGTTATTTAGATGAATGTTGCTCAATTATCAGTGTAAAGTAAACAAGCAAGAAGAGAACAAAACCAGGAAAGCTGTGCCTGCTAACCTGAAAGACCATTTCTCATCTGTGGGAGAAGTCAATTTTTATGAACTCAGTTTTTAAATTCTTTTCAGTTCAGCAGATGTTCTTTAGGGGAATTCCAAACAAGATTCTAGGACATGGCTAGAAACATATGACAAGATTTACTTGATTATGCTTTTACCATAAATACATCGCTCTACTATTACAAGACACTGCAGCTTTAAGGGGAATTAGATAGAGCAGCTTCTAAAATTGTTCAGTTAAACTGAGAGGAAACACTAGTCCTGTAAGTTTGTTGACTTCTTCAGCATCTCAAAATTTATTTTTGAACTTTTCAAACAGATCCATCAGTATTCAGAAAAGCTGCTTAGAAAAAGTAAGAATCAGGGTGTTCTCAACTGTTTTGTTTAAAAATTTAAAGACATGCAAGAAGGAAAAGCTAGGAAATGCAGCAAAATAAAACCAGATTTACTTTTGCTATTGCTTTAATTCAACTCAGATAATTCAAATAATTTCCAGGCATTAAATTTTGAATTTTCTCCTTTCATATTCTCCAGAGGCAGAAGTACCCTGCCAGAGAATTTCTATTAAAAATAAACCTTAGATATAAATGGACCCAAAAAATGTGTTTGTGCTGATGCAGCAAACATAGTACTTTTCCATTGCTGATGAAATTCATGAGGAGCATCTGGAGATGGCACTGACATACAGCAAACAAAGGTGATGCAAAAGCTGCTGGCAGGTATCTCCAGAAAAAAATGAGAGTTTATGGCAAACACCATACTGAGGAGTTATCACGTAAATACCTCACACAGCACAAGTATCAAAAATGAATACTAGTGGCTGGAGGTTACTCTTTGAATAAACCCAAACTTCATTAAGACCAGAGAAGATAGGTCTCATTGACAAGGAACACTGCTTGGCCTCCCAGCTTCTTTGCTTATTCCAATGCTAGCTATAAGAAGCATCTCCTGAAAAACACAGAAGTGCCTCTGCTGTTTCACTGGGCAGGCTTGATGTCTCTCTTGTGAACACCTTTAAATTTGAAGAGATATACCACTAAATTTGAAGAGATATACCACTAAAACTCAGTACTTAAAACTACTAAAAAGTAGCCCAAGGGATATCAAAATGAACATAAAATCAGAAGGCTAAAGTGGTGAAATTTTGAGCTTTATTCTAATTATGGAAACCAACATGAGAAGCAAACTGCATAATCAGTCTTTAGAGGATTTAAAAATGCTGCAAGCAGGCTCTACTAACATCTCAGGTGAAATGTAAAATATAAATGTGCAACCTTCCAGTTTTAATCCCAGCTATACCACTGACTTTGTGAGACATCCCAGATTGCCTCTGTTTTCCCTTTTAACTTTTCTCCTTTCTCCCTTTCAGTTCTAAGTTCACCTGAGACAGGACTGCTTCTTAATATGTAACTCAAAAAAGAAGTTCACACTGGTCTTTGATTGACCTCCAAAAGTGTTCTCTCTCTCCCTCTCCTTTTTTTCCTCTGAGTTAACTGCAGATTTTGAAAACAAAGCATAAAAATTCCAGTAAACAGAAATTATTTCCACATGATAGCCAGAGAATTCTGTGAAAAAATTGCATTTCCTTGAGTTTCACACACGGCTATTGAAGACCACTGCTAAGGATTGATCAGATGGTGCTTCAGTTTCACTCCCTCCAATCCTCGCCATATTTTTCTTATCCTTTCTGCTAAATGGGAAGTGTCCTCACCATGCAGCTAACAAATGACTTAAAACTCACTTCTTTCACCCCAGCAGTGCAAGAGAAAATCAGTTGAGAATTACAGAGGTCTGCTCCTAATGGACATGAGCACATATCAGGTCCCACTTTCTCTAAGTGACTTGATGTAGACTTCCTGGCTGCACACTCATTAGCTCAGTCCTGCTTATACAGCACACAGGAAATTAATAATAAAGTGCCCCACAAAGTAGCATGTAGGTCCATAAATTTCAAATTGAGACATCTTCCATTTCTCCACTAGTAGGCATAAGGAGAAGAGGACCTAGGGGCAGAGTGTGCTATGCCCAATTCCTTCTCACAGTGAAGTCAAGAAGTAAAGCTGAACCATCCTCACATCCTGACGACAGGTGAAGAGGCACTCCAAAGCACAAGGGTTCTTCACCAGTTTGTAGTTGTATCTCAAAAGCTTTCATTCTTAAAACGTGGGTATTTGACTTTTTCTTCTCATCTCAATCTGCATGTGCAAGACACAGTTATCAAAATAAAAGTCTCTGTCAAGCAAGCAAATGTTTGCAGGTTTTGGAGACGGTTTCCGTGGTCTCTGAACTGCTATCTCAGTGAAAGGCAAACGAGTCTGGAGGAAGGGGGTACATATTCTAACGATGCCTTCATTTCCTAGCAGCTCTACAACAAAAAGCTCTTCGGTGCTGAATCTGACCTCACCATAAACAGTAGCAGAAAACATGCCTCACTGTAACTGCTTGCATGGTTTTCCTCTGCAAACACTCTTTCCTTTGTTTACTGTATTTTTAAGTACATGAGTACACAGACCACCCACAGTATCAGGTAGCCTAGCACAGGAAAGGTGAGAGATGAGGCTAGGATTGCTTCCTTATATGAATATAAATTAATCTATCTGATCCACATATGCTAGTGAGACACAGCTCATCCTCAGTCAGTTCATGTCCCTGATAGGCTAACTTGTCCCAAGCTCTCCAGGAATCATGCAGATGAAAGAGCCAAGTCTGTGGTATAGGAATTACAGGACTGGAGAGTTAAAAAGGGATTTGCAAATCAAGTAGTAATGCCCGCCTTGGCTTAATTTAATTTATTATATTCTACTGCTGCTCCCCTCCCTCCCCCGCCAGCTCCCAACAGCAGCAAATCAGTATTGTACACAGAAGCAGTAATGGTGTGAGATACTACCTGATCTCTACTGTAGCACCTGGTTAAAAATATGCTCAGTATCCTTTGGGCTCTGACCTGCATACACTGAAACAAAGATAGGGATGAGTTTACAGATGAACACAGGATCTGGCAGCGAGCACGCTAAGTCATTTCTCTACTCTCCTTCTGCACCTTATCAGTGACATTTCCCTAACAGCACAAGATGCAGCACCAGGCTCACTGCTTTTCAGTTCCCCAAGGAACGTGCTCAGATCCTCCCAGGGATTACACTTTATCTGGCAAGCACCAGAGTGAAAAGTGAAAGCGTTAGTTCATTTTGCACATTGGTTGTTCACATCCACAGACACTCCAACTCAACAGCAGAGAAGGTAACAGATAAAGGGAAGAATTTCTCTGGAATCTCTCAAAAATCCCACCTTTGGGTTTGCTGATCATTTCAATAGCATTTATTATTATGCAACATTACTGCAAGGAGTATTTTGAAAATGTATTTGCTCTAAACCAGGCACAGCTTCTTTTTTCCCTACACACATGCAGCCCTTTAAGAAATGTCTAATTCCCTTCATAGCACAACCTGCATTTCTTATTCCCTGGCACAGAAAAGCAGACTCCTACCTACTCCACTCTCTCCATTTTACACTTTCAGATCACTTTGGCAAACCAGAGCTGGGGAGGGGGAAAGTGAGGAGAGGGAAATGTGCTGCTATGCTTTTCCCTGCGCTGTTGCTGTAAGAAAACATGATGATGGGATTACGACTAACTACTGAACTAAAGGGAAGTGTTCCACCTAGAGACCATCTTCACCAGGCAAGGCAACGGGCAGGTTAACTGCAAATGGACACTCTTTTAGGACTGAATATGCCTGCTGGTTCTGTGGTAAAAAATGATGCAGAGGTATTGCCCCAGTAGTAATTAACAATGTTAATCTTCTTCTTCCTCTCTATGGTGATAAAAGAGTCATTTTTATATTTAATTAATGCAGAGGATCATTTTGGAAACTGGCTAATGAGGCTCTGATCACATTACCATGAAAATGTGCATTAACACCGCAACTGAGGAGGCTGCTTCATGTGTAGAGAATCCACTTTGTAATTAGCCCACTGTGAAATGAATCACGTCAGGAGGAACTTGGAGGGAACCAGTCGGCAATGGGCACTCAGCTGCTGCTGTGCCAGTAGACCACCAACACCGTAAGCTGTTTTTGCTCCTCTGCACTGCCTGTCAGCAGCAACACAGTCCAAAACTGCAAGCGTTCAGCCTCCGTCAACGGCAATGTGTCAAAGCCAGGACAAATTATAAGAGGGAGAGAACAGATGCTGAAAGGCTCTGAACTTTACTATGTGAGAGTCTACTGTGCCAAGAGGAAAAACACAAACAAAAAGCTGCAAATCAAATACTGATTCAATAGGATCCGAGGAAAAATTATGGGCTATTATGGTAAGTGCTTGTTTCATCTTTTCTCATCTTATTTTGAAGGAGCTGGGAGCATGCTAGCAGCACACTGCTACTTACACTGCTATGATGCTTAAAGAGATACCAAAATATCTGGATGGGATTAAGATCTTTGTCTAGTAGTAAACAGAAACAACACACATGCAATGAATAAACAAGCAGCACACCTCTGCTGTGGAAACCCTGTTGTACTCTGTACCTGTTTAAAGGTGACAAGCACATTTCAGAATCATTCAAATTTTAATTAATTAATCTGAAAATTTAACAGACTTCTTGGCCAGCACAGACATGCCACAGAAACTTTGTTCCCTAACTTAAAAATACCTGAGATCACAGACCTAATGCTTTCCAAGGCAGCAATGCAACTTATCTGAAATCAGTTTTATTACCAAAGCCAAGGGCTCCCTTAAAACACTACCGATATGGTTCAGTGAGACTGCCACTATATGACTGACATCTTGGCAGAAGATGCACAAAAATGTTAAAAGAATCCCACAGGAAGTCATCTGAAGGGGGAGTGGCAAACGAACAGAAAACAACAGGCACCCAAAATACTAATAATTACTACCACCACCACCATCCCCCCAAACAACTTAGCTAGCAATTTTGCAAAGGAAGAAAAAAAAGGCAAAGCAAAAAAGAAGCATCTCTACTTACTCTCTGTAAAGAACACACATTTTTACTCTGGAGATGCTGGTAATATCCTCTGCACTCACCTGTGAAACTTCATAGAGCAGTTTGTAGTGCTCCTCTCTCTTCTGAAAAGTGCACAGATTGCAGCCCATCCTAATAAGCAACACAAGAGCAAAGCCTCTAATTTCCCCAGCACTGAAAGGCAAATGCACTGACAGGGAATCACCCTCCAGGCTTGACTACTGTTTTTCATCAGTCACTCCAGCCCCGAAACACAGGCACGCCACTGTTAGCTGGAAGCACAAGGCAGGGCAGTGTGTAGCAGCATGCTCTTCTTCCCCTTCCCTAACTATCTTACACTCACGTATACACACACAGAGTTTCGACTCAGTTCATGGCAACACTCCCCCTGTCTCCGCATCAGTGCACATGACTACACAGATTCTCACTCATGAATATTAATAGCCTCTCATTGATTATTTATGACAGAACGTGTTAGCGGGGAGGGGTGTCATAGCTGCTGCTGATGACAGATGAATATTCACTAATTAAGAAGCAAATGTACTGTGGTTAAACAAAATTCACTTGTGTCAATACCATCTCTGTTTATTAAGGTTAGAGGGACTAAGCCTCATGTATTTCACTGACACTTGCCTTAATTTTTACAGTAATGGTGAGGCTAATTCATGAATGGGGGTGGGAAAGGCACAACTCAAATCTTATGTTAGGTCTCCACCTTGTGCAACAGGGAGCATGGAATACATTTTAGAATACCTGCAAGCATTTAAGGGGAGTGCTTGTGAAATCTGAGCTGATGGTGCTAAAAATTTAAAGCAAAGAAGGAAGGAGAGAAAATTAACCCAGATGGCTATACTGCTAGCTTCACCTTTGACACTGCCAAATTTAGCCAAAATTCCAGCATATTCGTAAGGCATGAGTCTGTGACAACTCATCGTACATATCCAGTATATAGGGAAATGCAGATGTGCCTGATCTGGTGCTTTTTACACATATACACACATTGTACTATTTATTAAATAATCTCGCATTCAAGTCTCTTCTGTCATGTAAAACAGATTAATAGTAATTATAGCCCCAATTTCTAAGAAACTCAACAGATATACCCTGTTGGACTCCTAGATATCAAAGCTTTTATTATAACATGTCATTATATCTAATTTTACCATTTGTAAATTAGATTTTAATGGCTTCACAATTTTCAATGTGTGTATTAAGGCAAGGATGCATTTAAAATTAAACCCACATGTTAAATGTTAAGGCCAATGGAAATCATACTTAATTCCAGGCTGACACTAATTCCTGTATTGTATATCATGTAATCCATTGGTAGTTACGCAAGATAAAAAGCCCAAGCCATGACAAACCAAGACAGAAAAAAGTTGCTTTTGTTTTATTACTCCTTTCTCAGCACCTCTGCTAATCAAGAACTATGTCCTTGTTTTAAAGCATGTTTAATCTGGAGGGGATAGCAGGTGGGATTCACAGCAAAAATAATTATTTGGAAACCAATGAAACCAGTTAGTTAAGATTGACACTAGGCCCTAAAGAGTTGTAATTACTAAGCACTGATGTACGGCCACTATTTATTTTTTTGGGTGCAGTTTCCCAAAAGTGCTTTGTCAAACATTTAAAATCGATAACAGGAAATGATTCTAATGAGCACTAATTGCTAACAAATTGGCTTTGCATCTAGCAGCACCTCAAACACCACCAACACTGGGTAGCAAGCAGATCAACAATCATGTGCTGCTTATCAGTCCTGCCCCTTGGGATGTAATAATCCGATTTTCTGGGCCTTAATTTTACCTAACAGCAGGGATGAAAGCCAAGCAGAGAAACCTACAGGAAAAACTGGACCATTAGTACAAACTCTGCATATTAGTAAAGTTTCCTAGAACCTCTATGTAAATTACAGATAGGTTTAGACTAAATCTTAATTAAATTTCATCTCTTCTAATAAATGAGCAGAGTCAGGACGAATCAAATAATGACCATTAGCAGAGGAAGCTCATCTTGTATCAGCTTCCAGCACTGTTCTGAAAGAAAAAGTTGCAAAATTTTTATTTGGTGGAAGAACTCAAGCAGGTGGGTTTGGCTATGAACTTTCCCAAAGTCCAAGGGTTTCAAGGACAAACCATGGGATACAGGTTCATAATTGTTAGAAAGATTCAGCCTCTGTTCTCCTGCTCCACACTCCCATGAAATGCTGTTCATGCTGAGAGGTTTAAACCCATGAAGCAAACATCAACTCAGTCTTTGAAGGCTTCTATATTGTGAGGTGCAGGATCCTTAGATGTGTAAATTTTGAACTTAAGAAAGTCAGATCAATGAACTAGGCAGCAGTCATGCAAGGACAACTATGCCATCTTTCGATTAAAGCGTTCTTTCCTTCCACTGACACAACTTCTTCCTCTGACACACACACAGTCTGAAAGCTAAACCACATTTATAAAAGGAGACATTATTTACACTGGTATATTTTTGATAGTCCCTTAAAATTAGGTTTTAGGAAAAAGAGGGAAAAAAGGATATATTATTACAGGAATCCAGTTGTATAGGTTAAAGAAACAAACAAACAACAACAACAAAAAGAAACAACAGACAAAATAAGCAATGGAAAACAACAGTTAATCTTTCAGCAGTTTTCCCTGACAGTCTCTTTTTTTCATTGCTCTTCCTCTGGTTCTTGTGTTTCCTTCTCTGAAGCCGACATAGGCTTCTCCATCCATTTATCAAGTGCTTGCCCTCTGCCATACAGAGAGTAAAAAGGTTCTGTCTTCTGCTTCTGTGGCCACTAATGGGCACAGTCTACAGGACGGAATATATTTATTTGAGAACGAACGATGTACCTCCAGGTTCTTGAGCTTCATCTAAATGTGCTGCTTTTATTTTACATGTCAAAATACCAGACTTTGTGCAGCATAGAAGGGCATTCAAGGCAAAACCTGATTGACCTAATGACTAAAACGAAATGTATGATGTGATATGGCCTAGTTGAATTTGATGTTGAGGAGAAAGCAATCTTTCTTCCCTACCTTCTCTCCCTCCTCTTAATCCCCCCCCAACATCAGACTTGTAGCTGAAGGGACCAAAAAGGTACAAAACATAATCAAGTAATTCTTATTCTACAAGTAATTCAAAGATACTTGAATAATTCAATGCTTTTCTTGATTGTGGAGTTCTCCATGTTCATAATCTACAATTTAATGTTACCATAAAGACTAAAATCATAATTTATAGTCAAACCAGGAGTGCAATAATGCAAAGGGATGAAATTTAATTTCAAGAGAGTTACAGCAAAATTTCTGTTAACATTTTCAAACAAGGTGCCCTTGTTTAGGTCCCCTAACTCATTTTAAGTATCTAGGAGATGACTTACACATTTGGTATATAGTTTCCTTATTGAGGTATAGAAGTGTCTAATTATAAGCACCCATACTTGAAAGTTTATCGCTGCAAAAAATTCAAGGCAGTGACACTGCAAACTGAAGGCCACTCACTCATTTATATCTTCTTTATCACACAGATAAAAGACATAGTATAAAATATAACATTCGCTTTAAGTGAGGATAGTGAAGCTTTTGGTTCAAACTCAGTGGTGAAACACAGTGATACAAACATGGAATTCAAGTTCCCTTTGCATGCCCTTGAATTCACACTCTTCTCCTGCAGGTACCAACCCCACTGCATTTACTCTATATATAAATTTTGAAGAATTCACAGAAATTTAGCTCACAGAATGGATGGCAATGCAATTTATAGTCTTAGGGCTGCATACCTGTAAAACAAAAATACCACAGGAAAAAGGAAGCTGGAGAAACTCTTTGCTGATCCCCATTGTCCTAAACAAAGGCTTGAACTCATAAGGCTTGACTCAGTCTGGCCAGATCTTTTGGTTCATCGTGATAATGTTTTCCATAAAGCCTCAGCTGCTGGAAACAGGTGATTGTATGCATTATTCAGCTTGCATATTAGAAAAACAAGGAATTTTCCAGCAGTATGATTTCAGAGAAAAAACTTTAAAACCTTCAGTAAATGTAACCCAAAGACTCAGAATTTGCACACAAGCTAACCAGGTTGAACTCTAAAATAACATAATTTATATTACCCAGTAAGCTAAATGAAGGTGCAAACTGTGGAAGTACAGAGTCATTGAAATGGGCTTAGCTTCCAATAAAATGGATTACTGCAAATATAAAAAACTGCAGAATTTAAGCACACTCTGCAAAAGACGGATGAAAATCTAACTGTCAAGATTTAGAGTTGGGCCAGCCACTAGGTGAATGACAGATGCTCTCATTAACAACTCTCCCTTCCCAAAGTGGAAGGAAAAGGGAATAAGAGAGAGAGACTTATGGATTGGAAAAGAAAAGTAAAACAGCTTTAATGAAAATAATAAAATGAAATACATACAAATAGAAACAAAACCAATATTGAACCCAAGCTCCTGATGGCAATTATGCCACTATCACCACTGATGCCGCAGGCAGGCACTGGAGAAGTCCCAGACTGGACTCAGCAGCAGATGGGAACCAGATTCAGGAGCACACAGATTGGGATCGAAGGCAGAACAGACAAAGTCCTCCTCTGACACCAGCCCCTGAAGAAGAAAACTTTACCCTCCTGATCCCTCAGCTTTATACAGAATATGGTGTACCTCATTGGCCAATTTACGGTCATCTGTCCTGTCTGTTCCTCCCCACAGATGTGGCATTTTACTTTCTGTACCTGCAACATGGTACACGAGATTTAGCAGCAACCTTGGTCTTCACACAAGCAAGTATGAGCAAAAGCCTTTCTGCATTCCAGTCCTTGGTAATAACTCTAAACATCAAGTGTTGTCACTGCTAAAAGCAGGCGCTGTCTGCAAAAATATGCCATTAACTTCAGAAAGTGAAGTTAGTTAGAAGTGAATAAGCTGAAAATAAAATTGCTGAACAGAATTAGTTCTGTTCTAACTCAAATCAGGACACTAACTCAAGGTAAAAAATGCACTACACGTTTTCCACAAACATCAGAACACACTTGCAAAATGCATGATTAAAGAAAGTAATAATGTGCATCTATAATAAATTGCAGTACTGACAGGAACTTTAATTTACGTCCATAGGAAAGACACTTGTTTAAACTCGTATCCTTTAGCACAGCCACCAAGACTTCATACACTGCTCAAAGTCACAGCAAGAATAAAGGTAGTAGGAGAAAAGGCAAGACATGGAATTTCCACATTCTCTATCTCCCAGGAAGACTGTAATTTATTTGAAGACTATCCAGGTCTACCTGATCGTGAATCAAATAGCTCCATATGTGGAATCTTCCATTAGGCTCTGATGCCTCCTGGAAGGTAGGGAGTACTACAACATCATATGACACAAGCCCAGCCTCTTTTTTTTTTTTTCTATCACAGTTAAATTGACAGAGATCTGTGGGATTCCTGGTCCCAAATGTAAATACATATATAAAGAGAAATGGAAAGCAAGCATATGAGGAACCTTCCCTTTCATGACTGCTTACATCAAAGGAGCTACTTGTCCCTTTTGTCCTACACAGAAGAAAAAAATAAAATCAGATAAACCCTTACTACTCCCAAGTGAATGGGCCAGCTAGCTTTCTTTGCAAAAAGCACCATTCCTTTACCAGGTTTACTGGCCAAACTTCAGGCTGCTCAGATACCTTTTTTTCCTCTTCTCTTCCTCAAAGTTTCATCCAAGATTATTTTCTGAGGTTTTTACTCTGAGTGGCTTCCTTATGATTTCTTAAACTGCTGCCATAATCAATTACAAAGTGTGGCAGAACACCAAATGATGCCTATACTGAACTTCAAGGTGTTAGGAATGCATAAAGACATCAAGTGGACAGTGTCAGTTAAATTAAGAAAAGTGGTCAATGCTGGGCCCAGAAGTCTTCTGTAAACTAAGGACTTTGCTAACAAATTCTAAAAGAAACTGGACTTTCTCTTGGCTTTCTCTACCTCAGCAGTTAATTATAAAGAAATTAACTAATCTTTACTTTTTTTAAAATACGTGATCATTGGAGACCAGACTGATAGCTCTTTACTGCACTAGAGAGTTCCAACACTACGGAATGTACAAAGTAGAATTACTCATAGGTAAGCTTGAAAGCATTTAAAGGAAAAAACAAAATTTTCTTCAGGATAGCCAAACCTAAAATGGCTGAAAAGAATTGTGGAAAAAAAATCCTCTTATTATAGATAAATTGGGATATGAAGTCCCATGTCAATAAACATTAAATAATGCACTTAGAGAACATTGCTAAAATATCCAGAGTCATAGGCTCTAAAGTGGTTATTTCCACTCAGAAAATAGATCTGGAATTGTGGATAGCTTCCTTGAACTACAGGTTCAATGCTTAACCATAGTAAGAAGTCAAACGAATGTGAGGAATTTTAGGAAAAGACTGACAGTGGAGTACAAACTATCATCATGAATCTGCACAAACCCCAGCAATACCCACATATGAATAGTGCCAGCAGTTGCGGCCTTTTCATCTCTAAATCATTTAATGGAAATGGAAGAGTTATGAAGAATAGATGAGAAACACAGATGTGTAATAGTTCACTTTCCCTGCATCTTTCATCTTTATCTATATTTTTTCCCTCATACGGAAGCCATTCCTTCTCACATTATACAATGAAATAATCAGACAATACATTTAAATCAACGTAAGGAAGTCTAGATTTTTTTTCCAAGTAATTTGACTGTGGAACTCATTATCACAACTCACTGGAAGCAAAAAGCAGAAAAGAGTTCAAAAAGGTATTAGACAACTTTACAACAGATAACTGTCAGTAATCATCTGGCCTGCTAAGGAAGCCTGTAATTCACCAACTCTCTGAGAGAGTATCGCAGCAAGATTTCTCTCCATGCATCCTCTTGCTGAGAGCCTGCCTGTGTTTTATTGTTGGCCTCTTCAGAAATCTAATATTTGGCAATATGATCCCTTTACTAATTCAGTCCTAAAGCTCCCAATTTACCAGGTCTTGCATAAAAAGCTAGAATATATACTAAATTGAAAGTTCCTCAGCTAATGTTAGGTAGTAATACACCACGTAGTCCAACTGCATTACAAGTCTTTATTAATGATTGCATAATGACTTTGGATTTAAAACATGTTTAAAAAGTATATTTTATTCTTGTCTTCACTAGTTTCAAAGCTTTTCAAGCTACATGTGTTAAAAAACAAACAAACAAAAACCCCAGAATTTTTCCCCAGACCTGAAGATTAAATCTGAGCTTTTTTTTAATATCTGTGTGGGAAAGAAAGACCTTCTGGAACTGAGAGATTACATGCCAAATTCAGGCCCAGACCAAACAAAGCAAATATCAATGAAAAACCTCAATGAGAAACAGAGCTCGCGGTACAAAACTCTAATTCAAATGCTGAAGCAGCAGCAACTGGTTCAGAGGATGAGAGCAGCAGTGAGGACTCCTTGGCTCTGTTCTTTCCTCTGATAACCGAGTCATTAGAAAAACTCTTCCTTTTTACATTCTTATACAAAAAGTAACACCTGTCTTGCAAGAGCATCAATTCAGTGAACCTGTTAAGACTTCTCAGAGCTTTTCAAAGAAAGCATTATGGAGGGCTGTTACACCCATCCAAGTTCTTCTGCTGGGGCCACCCTTGCAGTCTCCAGCACTCAAATGTAATTAAAATGTCTTGTGTGGTTTCTTAATTAAAAGTTTTAAGTAATACTCATGGTGCGCTAATCAGTATAAAAGTACAAAAGAAAAAATTACTCATGGCTTGAGAAAGTCCCTTGCTAAAAACGACTACCACAGCAATTTGAGGGATTAGAAAAACTAAACAAGATATATACTTAAGCCAGGGTGATGACTGAACATGTCTTTATCCCAGAGTTGCTAAAATATACTAGCCAGAGGTAGATCGGACTATGTTCTTTTCAGTTGCCTGCCAGTTTAAGTACCATTAGTTAGATAAATCTACAAGAGTAGTTTTGGCACATCTGAGTATTTCAAAAGTGAGGTTCAAGATGCTGAGAAGAGTAACCTGTCATGAATAATGTATGACCATTATAGAGACATATTTACCAATACAGACACTTCAGTGTTCACTTTCAAAGCTCATGCAACTGACAACCTGGAAGAACTGTCAAGGGACACACGCAGTATACTATACTACTCTGTCTTGCCCTGTATAAATGTCCTACTGTGCCCTAGAAGAACATCCCAGGACTAGGGAAGTTTTCATGTCCATGAATGGATTTTCATTACATTGAAGCTCAAAAGGAGGCCATAAAAGCAGCTGCTTTCCTCCTTCGCCAAAGCATAAATATATCGTATTCTAACTGTCAGAAGTTCATGTTACTACAGTAAAAAATAATTCTGCAACATAGAAATTACCTAAGTCTTTACAGGAGTAGTGTGGCAGAAGGGAGCTGGCTGTTTTTGCATAACTAATCATGACTTCATCACCCTAAAATTAGTATTAGGTATTGTATGTGATTGAATCTCAAATCTGGCTCCCAACACACACCTGGTAGAATGATGGATGCAGGAGCAGCACCAAACAATACTGCAGAAGGAACTGTCCACACCACTCCTCTGTCTGACAGCTGGCTAGTTTGATTTAAAATTACAATCTGAACTGAAATCAACTCTGTTTGTTGACAGTCATTAACTGACTACCATGAAAGTGCCATTAATTCTGTTGTAGTCAGCAAATGCTTTGTAATGATCTAAAACTAATGCATCTCCCCCTCCTATAAAATCCCCACAGCGTCAAAGGTTCACTTTGTCACTGTTTGGGCTTTCTAAAGCTTAAAATCACTGCCAGTGCACCTGCTTTCTAGAAGATCATTAGGTAAAAATCCCAACGAAGCCCAATCAACCTGGCTTTAGTTACCTTACCGTCTGCTCTAGAAGAAAATTAATGTTATTAGATGTGTCTTTCTCTGAAAATTGCTGGTGTTCGGTTACTGTGCCAGCTGTCTGGATGGTGCAGGGGTCTGCTGGACGCTGACCCGGCTGGCTGCCTTGGCAGAGCCCCATCCTGGCCCCCATGCCGGCACCACTGGGACCCTGCACCAGCTGCTCCACCAGCATTGGGATGCCCCGAGCTTCCCCAGTGCACCATGCCTCAGCCTTGCTAGCATGCCCCCAAAAATCTCCAGCTCCCTGCAATGCTCACCCAGGCCACCGTGAAACAGCAACACCAGGTCTGAACTCAGGTATAAGGAGCTAGGAAGAAGAATGATAGAAAGAGTGGAAAAAAAAAACTCCTGCAGAGCCACATGGATGCAGATAAATGAAATCCGATTAACAATGCCTCTTTTTCTTCTGATGTCCTGTGGAAAATAAATTAGCATAGCAAATCCTGCTTTATCTCTGAAGGAAATTTCAGATCCTTAGTCTAAAATCTGCTCTTTCCTCCTGGAATAAAAAGCCAAACCCAAGAGCTTGTCAGCTTCAGAGGGGAGATTTGTCACACACCAGTAGTTTCTGGGGATGGGTGCTGCTTGGTCCTCACTGCTTGACTGCAGGGACACCTCTGCCACACAGCCTCTGCTCAGCTCCTGCCTCCCCTGTGCTCAACTTCAGCATCACTGCAGCATGCCAAGACTTCTGGTTGTCTGAGACAACCGGACATGGGCATTAAAAACACTTTTTGAATATAGTTTCCTAAAATAGCCAAAGGACAGCATACAGTAGAGGAAAAGCATTCAATCACATTACAGTCAAAGAATGGTGCAAATTAAAGTGAAATGCTTAACTAGTATTTGGCACAAAAACCATCTGAAACCCTATAACTACCAAATTCACTTAAAAGAAACCTTCAGGTGGGAAGAAGGATTTGTAGGGGCACGGGTCTCATTCACTTTACCAAGACTGAAGCAGTTAAAAGCTCCCAGTACGTTCTGAAGATGAACCCCTTAGCACCCTTTTTCACCAGTAAGTCTTAATAGATGAAATAGTAGCAACACCCATGCAATTCATCTGGGATGAAAATCCTTCCCAATTAAAGTTTCACACAGTGAAAACACTGTCTCCCTGAAGTTTTGCATTTTGGGCTTCAAAATATGCTCCTTTTGAAATACAAGCCTGAGCTCCCTCGTGTATTTCAGTTGTCAATATCAGTCATAAATAAAGATAAAGCAGAGTCTAGAACAGAGAAACAGGATGAGAAATGAAACAGAAATCTCCTGCTCAAAGAATCTCTGCTTTGTAATTCTCCACTGATGTTCTCTCCAATCCTAGGACTGGGAAAAGGATGATCTTTAAAGATCCCCTCCAACTCAAACCATTCTGTGATTTATCTGAATGTATTTACTTACTACGAAATGTCCAGCCCACTCTGTCCTGCAGTGTGGCGAGTGTCCTTGGTACCCTTATACTTTAACAAAATCAAACTATGCTATTACTTTAAAATAACAAAAAAAAATTATATCCTTGCAGAAGAGATACTTTAGGAGATATCTTTTTGAGTTCTCTGTCTTAAAAAGCTCAAGGGTGCTTGCACAACCTTTGCCAGCTCCTCCAGCGCGCCAGATCATGTACCCAAATTTGTCTTGGTTTAAAGATGCCCACAGACACACATCCTCCCTATGTGCCTGCACCTACCCATCCACTTGCCCACTCAAACCAAAGCACTCTGCTGTAATACAAAAATAGATAAACCTAATCTCATATACTCCAGAGACAATTTCAGTACTACCAAATCACTTAACCTCAAAAGGAAAACAACGGGCTTCAGGCATCTCCTGTGGCTAAATCTGTCCATGTTTCTACTAGCCCATAAGAAGTCAGCCCCCACATTTTCAACTCATTGTCTTCAGAGAGGAGAGAAAGATGCTCCCATTTACCACAGGGGAGGAAGTGACATCTGTGAAAAATGAATTTACTTATCAGGCTTCAAACTACAGGCGGTATGTGTGTGAGCGTGTACACTGGAGGGGAAAGCAGCACATTTCCAAAACTCATTTTTACAGAATTACACTTCTCACCTTATAAAACAGAAAGATCTTTTAATAGAAGGGGAAATATTTAACCTTCTCAAAGTCAATGCCTATTCTCTTCTCTGTGTTTGCTCCTGTAAAGATATGAAATAAATCACAGGGGGGAAAAAAAAGAAAAAAAATCAAAGAGAATAAGGGATTTTGGGGGGGTGGGGGGGTGTGTTCTTTCTGCAAGACCTTCACATCTAGACTGAATCTCTTTCATTTCTATTCAGTTCTTGTGCAGGACACTAGGATTATATGTATCAATTTAATTCACTGATAAGAAAATCCTTACTATAAATCCTACCATGTGGGACAAATCTGTCAAGATCTTGATTATCAAAACAAATGAACAGACAGTAAAATGTGACATACGTAGCATATACTTTACATGATAAATTAGCCCTCGCACAACTGACAGACATACTGTAAGGGGATGTTAAGGTTGCTATGGCAAACAATGCCTTTCCTCCCTCAGCTCCTGAATCACAAGTTTTCTGAGTCATTGACTTTTAGCAAAAGACAACAAATTTTCTATGGTCAAACACCACCAGCATGTAACAAGACATATTTCTCTGTCTGACTGTGGTCTTCTTCAGAAGTTAAAGCCTTCAAGAGTGACCTTGCTGTGCCACTGGAGTGGCTAGCCAGAAGCTGTAAGGTTGTTCTCTTCAGCTGATGGGTTGGGGATTTACTACAGTGCTTCAGGGGTCCAAATAGTGATGGTCAAATAAATTAGGAAATGTAGTTTATAATGCAACGAGCACCATTGTCAGCTCTGGCTAAGACAAGAGAGTTCTGTCTCAAGCTAGCAATGTGAACTAAAAAATTCAAGTCCTTTAGCTACCCAAGAGTTTGGATGCTGTGCATCCCTCAGAACTGGGTTGTCACTTAAGAACAGAATTTTTTTAAGAAATATTGCCAGTTTTGGTTGGACTAAAAATCATAGGGATAAAACCCAAATTTCAGCATACTTCTCATCCAAAATAGTGTTTGGAATTCCCGAGGCAGAAAATCAGTGATGCATTTAAAGAAATAGAGCAAATCCCAGTGAGAATTTAGTAAACATCCTTAATAGCTATTTCTGTCAATAAAACATGCACCCAAGGGCTCTCCTATACAAAGATCGAAACAATAGAGAGAGTAAAAGGTGTAGGGACATTCCTGACACAAGGTATTTAGAACCTAAGTCAAGACAGGCTCATCCTTGCTGCAAAAAATACACAAGTTTTATACGGTAATCCTGACAACTTCATTGATTTACTCCTCCTTGAAACCTGTTAGAAATTCAAATTAAATCAGCTTCTCCTGGCTTTCTTAGCAAAACTCATAAACATAGCTGTGTTCTCATGGAGCTCAAAGGGGACATCAGCTGACTACAAACTGTCGTTTAACTGCTAATTTCTCTGATTACAGAGTGTCTTCTTTCTTTTAAGTTATGAGAGAAGTGTACTGATCACCAGGTGACAGACTGGGTGCAGACACAGCTATGACCACATCAAAATCTCCATGTGAAACAGTCAGGTTTCTGTGCATCTAGGAAGGACTGCAGAAGGCACTTGGGTCATCTTTCTACTTCCTGCTGTAGTTCATCATATGAACATTTTACAAAACGTCACAATTCAACTGATAAAATTTATCACTGTGGTGCTTTTCTAAACACATGCTACCCTAATGGCAAGTTAAGTGATATTATAAGGACAAGAAATAAAGATCTTGAAAAACTGTCATGCTTGGTTAGTTTGTCTAAACCCTTTCTGTACTATTGGGGAAGAGGAGACCAATTACAGAAAGGTCTATTTTCTGTTTGAAAATACTTTTTATTCCTTCAGGCACAAGCAGAAGAGCAAACAATTCTGAGCAAGCAAACCAGATTATTTTAAAATCATTAAATTTAACTTGTACCAAAAAATTCTACTTGTCAGTAAACTATTTAAACAACAACAGAAGTCAAGTTTCTTACAGAATTTTTAATACAGAGATATCAAAGTACCTCACAAAGTCTAGCAATGCTATTGCCATTTTACAAACGTGAATAACACAGAAATCTAGCAATACATAATACTGAAATCACAGAATCATAGAATGTTAGGTGTTGGAAGGGTCCTCTGGAGATCATCAAGTCCAACCCCCCCTGCCAGAGCGGGATCATAGAATCTAGGGCAGGTTACACAGGAACACATCCAGATGGGTCTTGAAAGTCTCCAGAGAAGGAGACTCCACAAC
>JAVSBS010013679.1:8599-19504 GCA_033124195.1 Coracias cyanogaster | reverse complement strand
CTGCCCCGGCGGGGCTGCCCCGGGGGCCGCCCCCTCGCAGCCCGGGCCCGGGGCGCTGCCCGGCGGCCGCGGGCCGTATCCTTCTCAGATTGCTGAGAGCATTCCCCGTATTGTATATTACAATGATGCTGGAGAATATTGTTCTACAATAGCTGGAGTTTTGTTATTAAACAAGCCCTGATGACCAGGCGCGTCTCTGCTTCCTGCCCCCCCAAGACCCCGGGGGCTTCGGGGAGGGGGCCTGAACCCCGGGGGCCTGGCCCCAGGGAGCATGAAACTGGGGGAGCTTGTCTGCACTGGTACGGGGTGAGGGGGCTCCTGGGGGAAGAGGGGCTGGGCCTCTGCGGTGGTGCTGAGGGGGGGAGTCTCCCACAGGCTGGTCCCAGTTGCCCCCAGCGCAGTGGGGCTGGGCTGTGCTGGAGCCTGCAGGTGGCATGTCCCTGTCCCTGTGCTCTCTTCCCACAAAGTCCCTCCCCGTGGTTCCTGTGGGGGCCACATCCTGCTCCCCGGGCTCAGACATGGGGTTCTGGGGCAGAGGCACGAGGGGTGATGGGTTTGCACCCTGATTTCTGTGGTGTGGTGATGCAGCAGCACTGGGACACACCTCCCCTCAGTGGGTGCCTTGATGGGACAACGACATGGAGGGGACAGTGCTGGGAGCTCTGTGCCCAGCTGGGGAGCGTGGGGTCCTGCTCTCCCTGGGCAGCGGTGAGTTTGCCGTGTGGACCTGTCCTCACCCAGGTTCCCAGCAGGGCCAACTGCACCCCGCGGCGTTCCCGGGGCTCCCACCGTCACCGCTGTGTCGGGGCACAGGCAGCTGCGGGGTGCAAGGGTGACACTGCAGGGACAGTCCGGTGGCCCTGCCCCGGGAGAGAGCGGCTGCGAGCCCCGGGGTGCTGCTTGCTGCGATTCCAACTCTTCCCGGTGCAACCTCTGCCAGCGGGGCCGAGGCTGGACAAACTTTTGGGAGAAGGAAATTGCACCGGGGTTGTGCAACCCCTCCCCGGGCTGGGGGTGCCCCAGGAGCAGCGCTGACCTGAGCTGCCCCGTGACTCCCCAGTGCCTCAGGGGACACGGTGCCTCCTGCTGCAGATGTGTGCAGACCTTCCTATGGGCCAGGCGGGGGGAGACTGGGGTGTCCCAGGGGGGCTCCTGCTGCCCCAGCTGCTCCCCAGGGCAGAGGCCAGCTCGGGGCTGGCCTGGCAGGGTCCTTCCTGCCCCCCAAGGTCCTGCAGCCGGGGGTCTCTGGGGCTGGAAGGGGTTGGGCAGCCCTGGGTGCAGGTGTGTGCACGTGTGCGTCGCTGCATGAGCCTCGGTGTGTGTTTGCGTGTTCACGGGCACGGCCACAGCTCTGCGTGCCTCTATCTGTGCCCGTGCGTATGACTGGGCCTGTGTGTCACCACTCGTGGTTCTCCAGCCTGGCAAATCCCCTGGGAGAGAAGGGACAGGTGACCTGGGGAACCAGGAAATAATCTGGACAACGCTGTCCCAGTTGTGACAGGGCAGCAGGCAACACGTGGGGGGTCACGAACTCCAGTTCCCTGTGGGTCACCCTGTCCATCAGCCCTGGTGTCCTTTCCATCATCCGATGGGTCCCCTCCATCACCCCGGGACCCCTCTATCACCCCCACCGGTGTCGCCTCCGTGGCCACGGCAGCCCTGCCTCCCGGCCGGTCCGAGCGGTGCCGGGGCCGTGGGTCCCCCTCCCGGTGCCCGCTTGCACTGCACAGCCCGGCCCGGGGCCACCCCCCTGGAGGAGCCCGGAGGGTCCCGGGGCCGAGAGAACCGGGACCCGGGGGCTCTGCTGGGGCCGGGGACAGTGCGGGGGGTACCGGGGCTCTCCCCCATGGCAGAGCGGCCGGATCCCCCCCTGCTCCTCGGGGCTGTCCTCGCCCCCGTGGTGCTGCGGATGTGGAAGGTCCAGCTGGAGCGATGGGGAAAGGGGCTCCATGTGTGAAGATGTGTCCCCGCTCTCTGCCCCGACCTCATGTGCCCCATGGCTGAGCCCTCCCGGTGCAGCCCCGGGCATCATCCGTCATGGATGGGGCCGTTACCGGGGCACGGGGCATGGCCGGGCACTGCCAGGGCAGCCGGTAAGCAGGGGACGTGGCTGCACGGAGCTGGCCCAGGCTTCGGAGCGGGGCTGGCAGGGCTGAGCCGCCTGCCACGTGCTGGGATGCCGGATGAGGGAGCACCAGGATGTGCTGGAAGAACCCCAGGCAGGGCCCAGCCCTGAGGGCACCTGCGCCCCAACAGGTCCCTCGTTGTTTTCATGGGACCTGATTCATCCCGGAAGGGATTAGGGACCAGGGAACCGAGTGACGTCCTGGTCCAACCAGCCCGGCCGCCCCCGGGATGGACATTGGTGTCAAAAGCTGATCCCTGCTGCTCGCTGCCACGCACGGCCCTGGGGACATGGCAGAGCTGGGACCCACGGCGAGACCCGCGGCCTCCGTGGTGCGGGGCACCACAACCGCCGGCCGCGGTGAGGTTTGATGCAGGGTGAAGGGATGGAGGGGCCGTGGTGGGCACGGGGCTGGGGACAGCGCTGGCCTTTGGGACCTGCTGGGGCCGTGGCCATCGCTGCAGATGTGGTTGGTGGCACTGGGGGTCCCAGGCGGGTGGGCAGCTGCTCTCGAGGGGTGCATACGGTGCATTACGGGGGCTGTGGTCCCTCCGGTGAGGTTGGCCATGGGCTCTGTGCCCCTCCGTGGTGCTGGGATGGGACCCTGGGTCCCGTCCCTGGGCTGGATCCAGGTGGGCAGCTGGATACGTGGCTGTGGCAGCCCATGGAACCATCCAGCCGGAGGAGCTCAGCCCGGCTGGGGGACAAGCCCACCGGCAGCGGGTTTGGGAGCGCGGGCAGCTCTTCCCCTATGGCCGGGGCTTTTCAGAGGGGATCGCACAGTTCTGCTCTCGCTCTGACTGTCCCAACCTTCCCGTCACTCCATGGCCCTGTGGCCACCACGGCCTGGCCACCCTGACTCCCACCGATATTCGTGTGCTCCTATGCAGGTTCCGAAAGCTCTTCCCAGGGCAGGAACAGCCGCTGCTCCCTGGTGCAAGCAGACTGAGCCCTGTCCCTCAGCACAGCCCCCCGGCACCGACTCACCATGTCCCCCCACTCCTCCATCACCCTGTGCTGGGCACAACCAAAGCCTGTGGGGACCCTGGTCCAGCCAGGTCCCTGCGTGTGCCCACATGTTCCCATGGGGAGCCCTGGCAGGTGCCCCCAGCTCCCGCACACCCCTAGGGCAGGGAGCCGGCAGTGACGTGCCGTGGGACTCTGCCTGCCTCTGTTCCCACAACAGGCACGAGTGGGGAAAAAACGGGGGAACCAGCTTCCCCTTTGAGTCACGCGTTGGGCAAGGCTGGGCTTTCGGTGGTCGGAGCGCTGTGGTGGCCCTGGTGTGTGCGCAGGCTGCTGATGTCACCCTGGACTCGCTGTCCCCGCAGTATAAGTCCTGGTGCATGGGGATGGGGTCTCTGCAGCGGCTGGGCGTCCTGTAGCCATGACCTCTGCTCCAGCCTCCAGGTCCCAGCATCATCCTCAAGGCACCCTGGGGCCGGTGCGGCTCTGCCTCCTGCTCCTGCTGACCGCCTGCGCGCCCACCGCTGGCACCAACCTCAGCGCCAACCCCGGCATCAAGGCCCGGCTGACCCGGAGGGCACTGGAATTTGGTGGGTCTCATGCCTCTGACCACCCATGAGGGAACTGGGCAGGGGGTGGAGGGGGACCATGCCCAGACAGCGTGGGATGGGGGATGGAGGGGTGTCCTGGACCTGGCTGCCCGCCTCACAGGCACCCCAGCCACTTCCCTGGCACCCTCCTCCAAATCCCGGCTCTGCCCCAGGCCGGCGGTTCGGGCTGGAGCTGCTCCAGTCGCTGCTGCAGAAAGAGCATGAGCTGAACCTGACCGGCTCCTATCACAGCCCGCTTCTGGGGACACTCACCTACACCGTGCCCCGGTAAGAGCCACCCGTGGGGTCCCCATCCCCATCCCCATCCCCATCCCCATCCCCATCCCCATGCCCATCCCCATCCCCTTCCCCATCCCCATTCCCATCCCCATCCCGGCCGTGCCCTGTGGAACAGCCGCGAGCCCAGGCTGCCCGTGTCGCAGGATCCACGTCCATGAGCTGCAGATCAACGACTCCACCGTGGACTTTGTGGAGGACGTGGGGGTGAGGCTGAGGGTGCAGCGCGCCCGCATCGGGCTCAGCGCCGACTGGGGAGCCCAGCTGGGCGCCATGTGAGTCCCCACCTGCACCGGGCACAGGGGTGGGCTCCTGGGGGGCGCTTGGAGCTGCCACCAGCCCCGTGCTCACCCGCTCTGTCCCCAGCCAGGACAAGGGCTCCGTCGAGCTCCGCGTGCGTGACGTGGCCGTGGTGGCGGTGCTGGGGGTGAGCGATGACGGCCGTGGCCGCCCCACGGTGTGGAGTGCCGGCTGCGATGCCCATAGCACTGACCTGCGCGTGGAGTTTCACCGCGGACACAGGTGATGACAGGACCCTCGCTCCCCTCCTGTCCCCCACACACGGGGCCTCCCCAGTGCCCCCAGCTGGGGCACTGGGCTGGGGGAGGCTGTGGGGCACCCCAGGGTGATGTGAGGACCCTGCTCTGCCCCACAGTTGGCTCTACAACCTGCTGGCACCACTGGTCCAGAGGGTCCTGCGGCAGGAGCTGAACAAGAAGGTGGGTGCTCAGCTCCCGTGCCGTGGGATGTGGGTGTCCATCTCCCCATCCCCACAGCAGGCCCAGCGAGTGGCTTGGGGATCCCCATCTGAAGGGGATGCCTGAGAGGCTTTAAGGATCCCCATCCATGGACTCCTTAAAACCCTGCTCTGCTTCCAGCTCTGCATCGAGCTCCGCAGGGGTGTCCACAGACTGGAGGCTGCCCTGAAGCACCTGAACGGTGGGTGAAGGGACCAGGGCTGGGGCAGGATGGTCGGGTGGGGCTGAGCAGGCGCACGGTGCCTGGCGGGAGCTGCAGGACCCCACTGTGGGGCTCTGCGCTTGTGTCGGCAGAGCCGGGGCTGCAGATGAGGCCCATGGACCAACTCCCACCAACCACCCCCGTGTCCCTGCAGTGTCCACCCAGCTGGACCCCTTCGCCGCCATTGACTACTCCCTGCTGGGGCGACCGGCCATTGCGGCGGAGCACGGGGACGTCGCCCTCAAGGTAATGCCATGCTGGGCATCCCTGGGTTGGCTCCAGGAGCAGGGGAAGCCAGCCTGAGCCTTGTGTCCATCTGTCTGTCCATCTGTCTGTGCAGGGGGAGTTCTTCCCAGTGGGCAAGTTCCAGCAGAGACTCTCCCGGGCGCTGCCCGAGGCGCTGCCCGAGGCGCTGCCCATGGCACTGCCCGTGGCAAGCGAGCCCATGCTGCTGCTGGCCGTCACCGAGGTCATGGCCAACTCGGCCGCCTTTGCATACTTCACGGCCGGGGCCCTGCGCAGGAACATCTCCAGCAACATGGTAGGGACGGCTCCGGCCACGGGGCAGAGCTGCCGCCCCCGGGATCCCACCTGGGTGTCCCTGCACCCGCCTGTGCCCCGCGGCCCCAGCACCCCGACCTCTCTGCTGCCTTCCAGCTCCCGCGGAGGTTCCCGCTTCAGCTGAGGACCAAGAGCTTGGGCATCTTCTCCCCACAGGTGGGTGCAGGCGGGATGGGACACAGAGAGAAAGGGGGCACAGGGGGACATGGGGTAGGACAGGACCACGGCAGGATGGACGTGGGATGGGACACAGGTAGGATGGGATGCAGGAGGAATGGGAGATGGGATGGGACATGTGTAGGATGGGATGTGGGAGGGATGGGACACAGGTAGGATGGGATGCAGGAGATACAGGATGTGAGACAGGATGCAGGAGGGCTGGCACACTGGGTGAGATGCAGGAGGGAGGAGTTGCAGGTGGGATGTGACATAGGATGGCACAGAGGTGGAACAGGATGCAGGAGGGACAGGGGATGGGAACAGGAGAGATGGGACATGGGACAGAGGCAGGATGGGCAGGATGAGATGCAGGATGGGATGCAGCCGGGGTGGGACATGGGTAGGACAGGCTGCATCGCCCACCCTGCCTGCACCCAGCGCCGGGCAGGGCGGTGACGGGGGACATGGCCCCGGGTGGTGGTGGGGACCAGCTGGGAGCCTGGGCTGGTGCCCGCGGTGCTGGCGGTGCCAGCGTGGCTCCGTGCCAGCCCAGCCCTGCTCCCCCTCAGCTGCAGGAGCGCTACCCGGACCAAGCCATGGAGCTGCAGCTCTGGGCTCGCAGGCAGCCCCTGCTCTCCTGCCACCCCGACGCCCTGCACGGGACCCTCTTTGGCTCCGCCGAGGCCTTCGTGGCGCTGCCCAACGGCACCCGCGTCCCCGCTTTCCTGCTGAACATCGTGAGTCGCTGGTGCTGCCGTGGCACAGGGTCTGCTGCTTGTGTTCCAGGCTGGGGCCCTGCTGGGTGACACTGGGTGACACTGGGTGACGCTGGGCTATGGTGGGTGATGCTGGGTGCTGCAGGGGCAGCACTGGGTGACACTGGGTGAGGCACTGCCTGGTCTTCCCAACATCTCTTCTTGCTGCAGGATGCCAACGTGACGGGGAAGCCAACCATCACCGGGAACAGGCTTCAGGGCACCGTGAGGCTGACGGGGTGAGTGCCCAGCCCCGCGCTGGCTCCAGCCTCCCCCGGGACGTACCCGGGGAGCTCCCCCATTCCCCACCTCCGGCCGTTCACCTCCCTGTGCCCCGTAGCCCCTGCTCAGCCCCACTCCTGCCCCCGGCTCCCAGCCATGCCCACTGCCCTGGCACTGGTACCCCCGCCAGGTCCTCAGCTGGGCTCTGTTCCCTGCTGGGGGGCTCAGCTCATCCCTGCCCAGGGAGGGGACAGTCCCCAACCCTGTCCCCCCGCCTGGCCCTCACCCTGCTCTCGCCCTCCAGGCTCAGCGTGGCTCAGGTGACCTCGCAGGTGGGCCCCGTGGAGGTGAGTGGCCGTGCTGGGGACATGATGGAGCGGCTGGGGGGGGTGGTTGGGCTCTGCATCGCCCCAGGAGCAGGGCCTGGGGGTGCTGGGGGTGCTGTGGACCCTGCGCAAGGCCAGCGGTGCTGAGGGGGCTCAGGGGCTGCCTCTCCCGCAGGTGAAGAGGCTGGAGAACCTGCTGAAGTTCGGGCTGTGGCTTTTCGGGGTGCCCTGGGCGAACAGTGAGTGCTGTCCCCGTGTCCCCCCCCCCCAACTCCACGCTGTCCCAGGGCCACCCCCCTCATGCCCCGCTCTCCTCACAGAGAAGCTCCAGGCTGGCATCCCGCTGCCCACCCCTCACGGCCTCAGCCTGCTGGACCCCCGGCTCTCGCTGCACGAGGTGGGTGTCAGCGCTGTCCCCTCCTCCTGGTGCCCCCTCCCCAACACCGTGTCCCCCCCCCCTCACCCCAATTCCTCGCAGGGCTTCGTGCTCCTCGCCACGGACCTGCAGTACGAGCCATGAGACCGGGCGCTGCGTGGGAACCGGCTGGACCCCACCGTGAGCCGTGTCCCCATCACCGCCACCAGCCGGGGAGAGCTGATGCCACCGTGGCCCCCCCAAGCCGTGGGACCCCCCAACCCCCTCCCCGTCAGGCATCAGCCAGGCATCCTGCAGGAGGGATTAAAGCTGGGAGTGTGGCTCAGACTGGAGTGGGGTGTTTCGGGGAGCCCCCCCAGGCAGGGTCCCTTTCCCAGCTCGGTGCTGGGACATCGCTGTGCCCCCGGCTGCGGGGGGGGGCTCTGGCCGTGCCGGGGTGGGGGATCCCCTGTGCCGGGGTGCAGAGGGATGGGGGGTGTGAGGGGCTCAGGAGGGCTGGTGGCTCTCGGGGACCAGGGGGTGCCCCCCAGCCATGCCGTGCCCTCTGTGCCCCCCCCCGCCGCCGCAGCTCCGCGGCCGCTTCCCCCGTTGCCCACCGGAGGGTGCTCGTGTCCGTGCCCACGGCTGCGGCCGCTGCCCCCGCACCCCGCAGGGGACCGGGGGGTCCTGGGGAAAGGCTGGGAGCGAGCAGGGGAGGGTTGGAGGGGGGTTAGGGGGTGGCTCGGTGCCCCCCACGCTTGGAGCGTTCCGGACAAACCCAGGCTGACCCGTGCGGCGTTCAAAATGTGCCGAAATGAGCCCCCCCGGCCCTGCAGAGGGAAGGGGTGCTGGGGGCGGTGGGGTCCGTTTTCCGCCGCTCAAAGCTGGGGGCGAGGGGCAGTCACGGCAACATGGGGGGCTGTGGGAACAAGCCCCCTGCCCTCCTCACCCCGACACAGCTGTGGCTGTCACGCTGCTGGTGGTGAGGCCACAGCCCCCAGCTGAGCCCCCCCAGCCCAGGCAGGAGCCTGGTTTGGGTTCTTTTAAGGGGGACACGGGATGAGTGTTTGAGCCTGGCCCCGGTGCAAGGTAGAAGGGGCGGAGATGTCCGTGTGCTGGAGCCAGGCAGCGCCCTGCCACACCACCCCCACCCCGGCACATCAGCCTCCCCTTTGGAGCACCCCAACCCCTCCCCGGGCAGGGAGAGGACCCGTCCCTCTCCATCCCTCCCTCCCTCTCTCCATTCATCCCTCCCTCCCTCCGACCATCCATCTACTCCTCCCTCTATCCACCAACCCACCCATCAGCCCATCTCTCCCTCTGTCCATCCATCCATCTATCCCCACTCCTGGCCTCCGTCTCTCCATCGATCCCTCTGTCCATTCTTCCATTCCTCTGTCCATTCATCTCTCCCTCCCTCCTGGCCTCCCTCCATCCTGGCCCACCTCCCTCTGTCCATCTGTCCCTCCCACATCCATCCCGCTGTCCAGCTGTCCCTCTCTCTCTCTGTCCATCCATTCATCTAGCTGTCCCTCCCTCCCCTACTCCCTCCATCCGTCTATCCTGGCCTCCCTCCATCCCTCCATCCCGCTCACAAAGCCCACAGCACCAGCAGCAGCTCCAATGACAAGAGTTTATTCGTGGATTCACCTCCACCTGCAAACCGAAGCGTTCGACGGGCTAATGCTAATCCTGCGCTCCCCGCGCGGGATCCGACGGGAGCGGATCCTACACGTGGACTCGCGCCGGTGGCCAGGTGGGACCCCCTGGAGCCTCCGGTCCCCCCCACCCTCCCCATCCCACCTCGGCCTCTGTAGGGAGCACGGCCCCGCACATAAATACGGACAGACAAGATAACAAAAATAGCATTAAGAGTATTCACAAATGAATTAAAAACTACTCGGATATGTACAGCAGAGCGCGGGCCGCGCGGCCAGGCCTGGGGGGCCAGCTGGGGCTGCCGTGGGGCTTGCCAAATGGACAAGGGGTTACTTTTGAAGCTAATCTCAACTCAAAGCCCAGAGGTTCCCTGCCTCGGTGACAGCAGGAGCAGCACGGGGATTTGGGGGGGGGAGAAAGGGGGGGGCCCAGGCACCTCTGCCACTGCATGCACCCGTCACAGCCACGCACGGGGACATGGACCTGCCTGTGCTACAGGGACACGAGGGGCTCCTGCTGTCCCCAGAGAGGCTTCTCAGGCAGAGCCAGCCATTGCTCCCACCAGGCAGCCCACGGAATGGCCCCGGGGGGGCTGCTGCCAGGGCTCTGCCACCCCCGCGAGGGGCAGGAGCATCGCTCCCCCCTGCCCCGGCTCTGTCCCTGCGCTTCCAGGAGCCCGTGGTCCCGGTTCTCTTGTGCCAGGGCAGAGCGCACTCCCCCCTCGCCTGCCTCCCTCCGTCACCAGCCCGGAGGAGCAGGCTGGGGGGGCACACGCACTGCCCCGCAGCAACCTGCACCCTCAGAGGGAGGAGGAGGAAGGTCCTGTCAAACCAGGCACAGCCCTAGGCCTGACAGCCGTGAGAGCAGCCTCAGCTCCCAGCGAGGAAGGGGCTCGGGGGGGGGCTGACGCAAAGGCAGAGCTCATCAGCCCGGCCTTTGCCTCTTCCCCCGGCTCTCCCCCAGCGCAGGGATGAGCTCGGCCCGGAGGATGCGGGAATGGGACGGGGATGCTGCTGGGAAGCTCTGTCCCGTCAGGCATCCTGCCTCTCCCCAGGACTGGAGCACGCCGGGCACAGGGGCACCCGGCCTCGACCCTCGCTCTGGCTGGGGAACCTCGGATTAGTGACACACCTACACACACGCACGCACTCACACATGCAAAAATAAGTCTGTTTATTATCTTCCAAGTGATCTAGAGAACCCTGCGGGGCTGGGGCACCTTCCAGCCAGCGCTCCCCCCTGGCTGCCGGGATCTCCCCAGCGCCGGGAGCCGGTGGCTGGAAGGGCTGCGTTGGTCTCAGCGGCTTTAAAACACAACGGAACAGTAAATAAAGATGGGGTACGATAAAAGGAGCTGGCGGCAAGGAGGGAGAAAGCTCCGGAGCAGTGGGATGCTCGCTCGGGAGGCGGGAAGGGGCTGCCCCCCCCCTCGCTGCGCCCATTGCCGGTGCTCGGAGTGTAGTGGATGTGGCGGTGAAGGCGCAGGCGTCCTGGCGATGGGGGGGACGCGGCGGAGGGTCACTTGCGGCTCAGCAGGGATCCCAGCAGAAGCACTCCTGCCACCGTCGCCCCGGTCAGGAGCCATTTGTTGAAGGTCTCCTGGCCCTTCCTCACCTCGGCAGCAGCATTGTTCCCATAGAGGTCCACAAACCGCTCCTGCGGGAAGAGAGCAGCGGTGAGAAGAGGGGTGGGAGAGGAGCACAGAGACCTTGGGGGCTCCATGGGAAGGGGTGGGAAGGCTGCTGGGCTCCCACCAGCACTGGGGAGGCCGCCCCTCAAATCCTAGGGTCAGTTTTGGGCCCCTCACTCCAAGAAAGAAGGACATTGAGAGGCTGGAGCACATCCAGAGAAGAGCAACAAAGCTGGGGAAGGGTCTAGAGCAGGAGTGTGGTGAGGAGCAGCTGAGGGAGCTGGGGGTGTTGAGCCTGGA
>JAVSBS010013678.1:0-11923 GCA_033124195.1 Coracias cyanogaster | reverse complement strand
CCAGGAAGATACGCCAGGGGAAAGCAGACTCTGTGTGCACACCCTGTTCTCCTACTTTCCCCAGTTTAGTTCCTCCTGCCTCGGGTTGGAGACAGAACACTAGACAGCTGAGTTTTCTGACTCGGACAGTTCTTGTGTGATTGTTGCTTCTTCTGCGATTTACTAACTTAAAAGACAAATTGCCTTTCCTGAATTCAATGTGATGGCCTGTTGTGGGTCTCCTGGCATGGTCAGTCAACTAATACCTTATACCGTTACTGCTGAATCCCGGCATGAGGCGATTCCCACATTCAAGTAACTGTGAACTTACTTTCTGAGTGCACGTACCTCAATTCTAGCGTGGCTGTTGGGATCACTGCCTGCTGCAGCTATTCCCACTTGAATTAGCTTGAACCCTACAGTACAGCCGTTTTTTTGGGAAACAGGGCTATTAAAGAAGAATACATTCTGGGGCAGATCAGCTAGCATGAACATGGAGCAGACAAGACCAAATAACAGATGAGTTTGAAGAAGCCATTCCAAAGGTGGTAGATTTTGGTAGCTCCAAGATGTGCAAGGCAGCCTAACACATTGCAAAGCTCTAGCTGCCAGCCTTGCAGTCAGTTGTGACTCAGCTGGAGACGTGTCTTTAGGGTGGGAAGAGGCTTTTGGAGAGTTGATGTAAAGCCTTTGGTAGGGGTAGGACCAGTTTTGCTCGAAGACATTTTTGAAAGGAATTAAGCCCTTAGGCCAGTGTGGAGAAGCAGCCAGGCGGTACCACGTGCACTGTGTCCGAGCCGTGTCTGGTCAGGAGGAAGGATTGCGTGGCCTGGGCTGCCCGCTCCGGTGGGCAAGCCCTGTTCATGTTGTGCTGCAGATGCCAATGAAAAGTACAGGTGCAAAAATTTGCCCTGCGTTGCAGGCTTCGGAAAGGAAGATGAGAGGTTTGCCAGGGGAACCTGTGCAGAGATGTAGCGGCCACGCTGCGTTCACTGCAATACTAATGTGAGGGTGTTGTCTGTGATAACATCTCAAAGCGGCCAGGTGCTCTTGTTACATCTCAGAAACAGAGTTCCTGACGTTCAAACTGTAATGCTGTGCTGGTTCTCCAGCTCGTTCTCACTCTACAGTGAGAGCATGTGCAGAAGTGCATCCACTGAGAAGCTCTGACCTTGCTAGCTGGCAGTGGGCAGTGGGACGGGCTCACCCAGGGCTGAGTGGGCACCAGGAGTGGCATGTGTCAAGGCCAGGTGTAGCAGAGTAGCTTAACGTAGCACTGAGAAGATTGGTTTTCCTCTGCTGTCAGAGGCACTGATACAAGCTGAACCTTCTCTCCTGGTTTGCAGACCTCACCGCTGCATTAGTAGCTGCCAGTCCTACTCAACCTTCAGCTCAGAGAACTTCTCTGTGTCAGATGGAGAGGAGGGGAACACAAGCGATCATTCCAACAGCCCAGATGAGCTGGCCACCAAGCTGGAAGATGAGCTTGCCGAGAAGCTGGAGGACATGTTGTCTCAGACTCCAGAGATCCCCATTGAAATCTCCACCCAGTCTGATGGGCTTTCAGACAAGGAGTGCGCTGTGCGGAGAGTCAAGACTCAGATGTCTCTGGGCAAACTTTGTGCAGATGAACACAGCTGTGAGGTGAGTTGTAAGTCTAGTTATCCGTCCTTCCTTCTGTTGAGTCCAAAAAAAAAAAGAAGTGTTATGGAAAGGAATCCAAGGGCCAGAACGTTGGATGACTCTGCCTAGGAATTGCAGAGGTAGATGTACTACAGTGAAGTGACTGCTTAAATACCCAGTCTTTCTCATACTTTGCCAGGTGAATAGATGAGGGAAAGTAGCACAAACGAAGCTGAACGTAATTTGCTGGTTAAGATGAGTGTGATATTGGGAAGCCATCAGATTCACAGTTGCGTTAGGTGGGATAAAAAATAGCATGTAAAGTGGAAAATGAAGCAGAATGGATATAAACCGTCTGCCTCAAACTTACCCGTCGGCCTTGCTGACAAAAGGATTTTCTTCCTTTTACTGGCTTTTATGTGTTTGGGAGGGTTGGGGCAGAGCCGGCTGCACCATCTTCTCAGAACTCCGTCTGTGTTTGGTAGCGCTCTGACCAGATATTTTTCTGCTGGCCCCTCGTTGAGGGGAGACAAGTGACAAGAGACAGTTGTGTGCTGTTGCTGTTTTCGGTGTGCTGCCAGTCTCTCTGTGGTGGTGGTGATGATGGTCTTTGCCTGTCTGCTTTTACAGATTTCTGTGGTGGTTCTGCAGTACAGGAATGTTGCTGAAGTCTCCCCCTTTCCTTTTGTTTTGCAGAACCCAGCACAGTTTGGAGAATCAGACTGTGACTCTTCAGAAGGGGAGTGTTCTGATGCCACAGTCAGGACCAATAAGCCCTGCAGCTCTGCTACTTGGTAATACAGATCTCCCCCAAAGCTTCCTGATACTGGCATTTTGATTTCCCTGAGATTCCACTTCATTCCCCTTCATCACACTTTACAGGAAGAGAAGATGCTTTTCCTTCCCACCCCAGGAGTGATTTGCAATAACCCGAATCTCTGGAAAATGTCCAAATGAAATTAATTCTCTTTGAGCATTTCAATCAAGAATGGCAGGGATGTATTTTATTGAATAATCTAGTTACTGTAACATGGATATTTATTTTTTTGACATTTTAACACTTTTTACTGTAAAGAGTGGATTGTATTTATAGACACACAGACTTGTTGCAAAAAAAAAAAAAAGTTCAGAAAGCAAGCACATTACAGAGAAACATCCTGGGAGTCCTGCCTGGACAGCTTTGTGTAAAACGCGGGGGGATTCTCTTGCTGCTTTCACAGGGGACCAGGCCTTGTGGCCCTGAAGATTGGAGAACAGATCAAGAAAACGAAACCACTCAGTCTTATCAAATGAGGAAGCATAAAAAGACCTTACTGTAGGGTAACCTGTGAACAAAGCGTCTTCAGTATAACCAGCTGGGTCATTTTTAATCAGAAGGTGGACATGTTCCTGGAGAAAATTGGTACTGAGGTGCTAACATCCAGGGTCTTCTGAGTCAATACATCCCCAGGAATGTAATAGTGGGTTTTAAGGATTTTTAGTTTCTTTTTTTAATCAGCGTTTTGTTGTGAGATCCTGCAAATGTATTCTAACCTCGTCCTCTCCAGAATTGGTATAAGAGCACTTCTTAACATCGTCCTTGCTTCACTCTGGCAGTGTCGATCTCCAGTTGAGCAGGAAAACCTCTTTCAGATGCAGTGTGCCATTTCCCAGTTTACTTCCTCCTCTTACCTCCTGTCTGTTTCAGTCAGTCAAAGAAATCAATCAAATCAGTGTTGGAAAAGCAAGAACTCGCCAACGGTGGAAAGCACATTCTGCAGAGCCCGAGCACTCTTCTGGGGAGGAAACTGGAGACGCCTGTCCTGGACTTGGAGAAGCAGTCTCTCACCTACAACAGCATCGATAACCAGCAGAGAGCTGTGTGTTGAGGGGGAAGACTGGGAATCACTAGCCTAGATAAGAGCATCAGCGCTGCTCTGTCTCCTTATTCACTGTACGTTTTCGAAAGCATTAACAGCTGCCTGCCCTTCATGTCAGGCTTCGTGCAAAAAAGGTTGCGCAGGGAGTCTCGATGGTGGCTGTGGCACAGCTGTGTCTCGGGGGTACCCTGAGGCCTCTGTTTCTCCTTCCAGCTGAAACTCTGCAGGTGAAAGTGAGGATAGTACTGGTATGTGACAGGCCGAGGCATTGGCAGATGAGAAAAATTTGTTTTCTGATAGAACTCATAGTGCCTTCCCTTCAAACACTACTCTTCTAAATCAATATTTAAAGAGAACAAAATGATAGAGCACGTTCCCCCACCCTTCCTTAGTTGATGTCCCCCTGCAAGAGCTTTCACTCCGCCCTTCCGAGGGTGCTGGCTAGCTCTGCTGGGGCTGCTCTGCAGACTGGCACACCAGCCTGAGATGAACGGCAGGAATGGACCATGGACAGGTACTTCTGTTGCTTTGTTTGTTTACATTTTATGTTAAAATATTGGTTTGAATTTAACTGTGGTAATTTATCGCCTCATGGCAAAATGAAGGAAAATGTCTTACTTATACAGAGAGCAGTATTGTATGAGTTAAATTATCCCATATTTTTAAATTTTTGTAGCTGGACTACACACAGATCTTAAGTTATGGTGTTATTTTATTATTTATTATAATTTCTGTAGATCAGAAGGTTGGCTTCACCGCTAGCACAATTGTAATCTCTTTGTGTGATGTTACCTTCTCCCTGGTTGCCGGGGGGGCGGGAGCAGAGCTGGTCTCAGTGGCTGTCAGTAGTTGCTGCCTCCCGTGATTTCCAAGGATGCTGTTATACCGGGGCAGAGAACCTGGCGAGGCTGGTCCAAGAGGGTGGATGCAGTCAGCCCCCTGGGCCCTGTGATATTCCTCGTGGTCGAGCTGCAGTTTGCTTGTGTTGCTGGTAGAGTTGGCAGCCGCTGAGCTGGTGGGGAAGGGTGATCAGGGAGCGAGCGGCTTTGGAACTGAGCACAAAGTGAGTAACTGTCACGAGATCCCCTGGCAACAGCCTCCAAAAGGACAAGTGGAGAGGAGAGCAATTGCTCTGGGCTGTGGGTGTGAGATCAGGAGTGGCCAGCAGTGGATCCACATGATGCATCATCTGTGCGGGACCAAAGAGACTGCTGGAGAGGAGAGGGAACAGGCAGCTCACCCCTGCCTGCAGCAGCAATACTCAGCTCTGGGTGGAGGCACAATGCGGAGGGCAGTGAAGCTCTTTCCTGGCTTGTTTCTTCTTTCCTCTCTCTTCCCATCCCTCATTTCTCCTCCCAGATGCTCTCTGTCTCTTGGCCAGCGGCAGGACAAGGTGGCAGGGCTGGAGATGGCTTTGCTGTCATGGTGTGAGGGGGATTTTGATGGGGAAGAGGTTGTGCAGATGGTTACTCAGGAGGCTGGAGGCCAGGGTGCAGGAATTCAGCAGGTGGAGAATTGTGTGCCCCTAACACATGCACACAAAGAGGAAACCCAAACTATTACAAAAAGAGAGGTTGAGAACTAGCACCAAATGTCCCCCTCAGCAGAGGGTGCCAGGCCTTACGCTGCTGGAGAGACTCTGTCACTCAGCTCTGGCTTCCTGAGCTCCCCCAGGCAGGCCCAGTCCACGGCCCTGCGGTGCCCGCTGCCTCTGGGCAGCACTGGTGTCCCAGGGCAGCCCAAAGCAGAGCTGCCTCCAGCTCAGGCCTGTCCGTCTCAGCAGGGACTTCAGTCTGTGCTGATCCAGTCCCTAATGAAATCATCCCAGAGGGATTTTGGTGGTCTCTGCTTAGAGCTCCTCCACTATGTGGTGCAGCTCCTCTGGGCTTGCAGAGAAGTGTAGAAGCTTTGATGTGTGGGATTTTGGGACCCTTCTGGGCCAGCTGTCCTGGGCGTGTGCTGATCCCTCTCTGTCCTTGCCCAGGGACACGCTGGCCCATGGTGCAGCCGGGAAAAGCAGAGCTGAACCCTTCAGGTTGTCTGCTGCCACACTTAGCTCTAGTTTCTTTACACGCCTGGGTTGTTGTGCTGTTGTGGTCCAGTGTCGCTCCTCCTAACTGCTGCCTACTATGCAGCGTCCCTCTGGGACTGCCACTGGGGCTGCCCTTTGCCTAAACATGTAAGCCCGTGGAGATGTAACCCCAGCCTGCCCCTGCACACACATCCCGTGCCCTCGGCTGTGTGTGGGGGTGGCTCAGCAGGGCCCCACCTGCCTGGGATGGTTGCTGTCGGTTCTGCAGGGGATCATATAGGCATTTTCCTTAGAGAAAGCTCCCCGGAGCTGCCCATAGACGTGATCTCCACGCTGCTGTATGGGCACCTCTGCTGCGGTTCCTCACACTTTCTCTTCTAGCAAGGTATGGGGCTGAGAGGTGCCAACTGGCCTGCTTCCTTCTCGCAGTAACGCTGCATTCGCCGGACAGAAGTAAACCGGGGGTCCCCTTTTCAGCATCCTGAGTACCCTGATCCAGTTCTCACTGCTGCTGACAGCTCCTGAACACTAGCCTAGATTTTCTCCCAGAGCTGAATGTTGCCTTCCCCACTGTCGTGTTAAGTAACCATTTCATCTTGGCCCTGTCCAGTAGTGTTCATCTCTCTCCTCCCTGCTCTGCGGATTCCTGATACAAACTTGATTTTTTTTTTGTATTGAACAGTGTACAGTGATGGAAACAAGAATGACTATCAAAGCAAACAATGCATGGAATAAAAAGCCAGTGTACTTCAATGCTTCTCAGGCTGGTCTGGTGATCTGGGAATGGTTTCTCATGTACTTTGGGATAATGTCATGAAGCCTTTTAATAACTAACACAACGTGAGTGAGCAGCTTGTTACCTGTCTCTGAACACAGTGAACAGGAGCTACTGGGAGCTCCAAGTAGCCGGGCAGAGGCTTGGTTGGACACGTAGCCCACCAAACACCCAGTGTCCCTAAGCGTTGACGTTGGCTCTTGTCAGATGAGTGATTTTTGCAGCGTGAGCTGGGGGACTGAATCTGCAACCATGACTTCTCATCCTGAGAACCTCGCAGTCCTACTCAGCTTCAACGCTGCTGCTGGGGAAGATGCTAAAATGGATGAAGCATTCATCAGACCCCTTCCATGCCAGAAAGTTTACTTTATCCTCTGAGGATAAACTCATGGAGAGTGAGCAAGGAGTGCAAATACCAAAAACCCAGGAGCAGAGTGTCATCCCTGGGGGCTGCTGCTCTCCAGCAGCTGGGCCAGAGCCTACCTACTTATTTGGAAACCTTCTCATTATACATGAGCAAAAAGGGGCTTTGCAAGGACAAATCCAGGCACATCCATTCCTTTTTTTTTTTTTCCCCCTTTAGTTTTTGTAGGAAGTAGCAGCCACTGACAGACAGCTCAGTAGCAGCCTCAGAGCAGGCAGCTCTGTCTGCTGCCACATCGCTCACACCATCGACACTAGCTGGGCTCACAAAGCTGGATGGGGTGGGAAGTGCAGGAGCCCAAGGGAAGCCAGTGACTTGGGCTGGTAGGGAGACCAGGAGACCGTGGGGAGTGCGGTGCTGGGGCCCTGTGTTCAAGCGCAGGGAGGGACTAAGGGGTTCTGATTTGCCTTCCTCATGCGATGCTGTCCTCGGGGTCGGGGCAGGTTTTTGATACAATCCCAAGAGCGAGATTTAAGACCAAACAAGGTCAAATGCTGTGTGCTTAACACAGGTTTTATTATCAAAGGTAAAAAAGAAAAGACAGAAAATAGTATCCCAAGGAAAACAAAAAAGGTATGATAGGATAGAACGGAATAAAAGGCAGAAATGAAGCCAGCAGTCGGGACAGAGTTGCAAGAATAGTTACCAGCGTAGGTCTGCGCTGTCTCAGGGGTCCAAGTTGGTGAAGAGTGATGGCGCTGGGGCTCGGCGGCAGTGGATGATGGTGTGCAGAGCACTCCGGATCACAGCTCTTGACAACAGAACTTTCTTTGGTGGTGAGTCATCCTATTTCTCCACTGGTGAGCAATCTTTCAGTGGCTGGGCTCCTCTAGACAGCTTCTTTTATCCCCCTTCCTGAGGAGATAACAGTGACTGCTTTTAAGACACATTTTTGCATTCCTGCATATGCGCAAACCGTAGGGTGACTTCCGGACAGTCCCATGGCTCATCCAGTGCATCACTTGGCAGATGTTTTTTGCAGCCAGAGGTCTTGGTGGCCTTGCAGGTCGGCCTTACTGTCTTTAGCAGCCGGGGAGTGTTCTGTCCAGACAATCTGTGAGACAATTCTCTGCAGTTGTTTCTCACAGACTAAAGTTCTGGACTCTCACATCCACCCTGTGGCTCAGAGATTGCTTCAGGACCCGTGGTGGCTTTGGAAAAGGACAGTTGTCCAGAAAAAGTCAGAAGAGAGCATTTTATACAATTTGCACTATTGACAGCGTAGATCAACGCACAGCGTGAGCTTGTTTAACACCACTGGGTGAAACAATAGTTATAGATAACAGAGGAGTTACAGCATGTTGAATCAATTGTATAGAACACAGAATAATACATAGCGAGAACATTAGCGTTAACATGGCAAAACAGTGTAAGAAAATAGAACTCGTTTAACCCACAGACCACCTGGGAGCCAGGAAAATAAGTCAATGTCCCAGCTTTTCCATGTCTGGTCAGGAACAGGGGCCAGCTTTCATATACCTGCAGTGGTTTAACAATTTTACTGCTGTCATCAATTTTTACGCAGCAGTTGGAATTGTTTAATCTTCCACAAACACCCCCTTCTTCGGCTAGCAGGTAATGGAGAACCATGCGATGTTGGAATATTGCCCTTCACCTCTGTGTGGCCTGATATGCCGCCAGATCAAGGGCACAGGCCATCTCTGTAGTAATAATCTGTAGGAAGGCTTGTAACCGGTTGTTACAATTTACATCATAGATAGGTTCTCGAGCACCACTTGTTGGGGTTCCGGGTGGCAGGTCCGTAATAAAACAAACACTGACAAAATTACTCAGGCAATCAACACCTTCATGTGTTCTCTCAGACAGGCTCTGGGGTCTTCACCTGAAAAAGAAAAGCAAGCAGCAAACTCGGTCTGTTTTAAGGGATCGCAAGCGAATTATTTAAAAAGATGGAAGAATCCACCTTGTATTAATCTTATACTCTTTTCCATGAGCATCTTTTGTTCTAATGGCTGAAATTCGAGCCCCAGTATCTGCCAAAAATGTGACTGGGACTTGTTTTGGCCCCGCAATGCCTATAGTTAGTAAATCACCCCAGCTGCTTTCGGTGAGGTTTGCCCCCCTGCTCACCATGGGAGAGCAAAGGATCTCATTTCTTGCTGGGTCTCAGGGGGTATGTGTCTCTAATAAATCAATCCAAGGAGGTGCACTGGGGGTGGTATCCTTGAACCCACCACCTTACTTGCTGGTCTATCGCGCCATCCTGTCAGCAGTTTTTCTAACTTGTCTGTTATTTGGGATTCAGCAATGTGGCGACAGTCCCTAGCTTCTGCTGCAGCGGCCAAACTGGCACCAAGTATGGCACAAACAATTGCTTTTCCCTTTCCTGATCTTGCTCTCGCATCCTTTTGCAAAGCACTCATTCCATCAGCCACGCTCTACAAATCATAGCAATCTCCCTGAGCCCAGCCTACCCCAGGCACAGAGGGTCGCGCATCATGTTTTTCTGAAAAATCAAATAAAGCTTCTCTCCCTGAAGGGCCGGCTCTGCCATCACTCATACTGCATAAAGCAGGGAAGTGGTCTTCTCAGGAAGGCAGCCCATAAGTTTCAACCACAGCACAAACCCGCCCCCATGATGTTCCTGAGAGGTTTGGTTTATTTGGGAAGCAATACCGCACTCTCCTCTCAAGGGATCCTGTCCGTGACGCCAATTTCATGTCCTGATCCAGTGTCGGGGCAGGTTTTTGATACAATCCCAAGAGTGAGATTAAGACCAAACAAGGTGAAATGCTGTGTGCTTAACACAGGTTTTATTATCAAAGGTTAAAAAAGAAAAGACAGAAAATAGTATCCCAAGGAAAACAAAAAAGGTATGATAGGACAGAATGGAATTAAAGGCAGAAATGAAGCAAGCAGTCGGGACAGAGTTGCAAGAATAGTTACCAGCGTAGGTCTGCGCTGTCTCGGGGGTCCAAGTCGGTGATGAGTGATCGCGCTGGGGCTTGGCAGCGGTGGATGATCACGTGTGGAGCACTCTGGATCGCAGCTCTTGACAACAGAATTTTCTTCAGTGGTGAGCGATCTCCTTTCTCCAGCGATGAGCAATCACCCCTGGGCTCACCCAGCTTCTTTTATCCCTTTTTGTGAAGGGATAGCAGCGGCTGCTTCTAAGACAATGGCACGTTTCTGCATGCCTGCATATGCTCACAGCTTAGGGTGACTTCAGCCCCGATCCTCACTGGACAGTCCCGGGATTCATCCACTGCATTACTTGGCAGGATGTTTTTTGCAGCAAACGTCTCATACTGTCTTTAGCAGCCAGGGAGAGTTCTGTCCAGATGAGCAATCTTTGAGACAATTGTCTGCAGTTGTTTCTCACAGACAAAAGTTCCAGACTCTCACAGATGCTCATACTCCTGATTTTTTTTTTTCCTCTTGCTAATACATTGGCAGTGGGCTGGCAACACCTCAGGCACAGTGGAGACACAGGCTGATTTAAAGGAAACAGGCAAATGAAATGAGTTCACAAAGCCCCTGTATAGCGTTCTCTGTGCAGATACATGCACAGTTAAACATTGATTAAAAATTAGAACCTTACACCTCCTCCTACACAAGAGGAATGATTAAAGACTGCAGTTGTCCTTGGTCCATGGTGGCACAGAGCATGCAGAATATAACCCACAGGAACAGAGGCCTGCAGCTTTTGCGAGGCAGTCTCCCACTATTTAGGGCACACTGCCATCACAAGCTCTTTTTGCCATTGAGTAACTGAGTGTGCTTGTCTTCATCCAGCTTCAAGTGCTTCTTGCTGTATTTCTTGATGAGGGTCCCTGGTATCAACGCTGCCACAGCCATCGCGAGCAGTTTGAGCAGCGTGTCCCAGGAGAAAATGGCATCCAGAGAAGTGATTTGTGACAGAATGGCTCCGGTCTGCACACAGATGAAATTATATGGGGCAAGACCTGAAAGAATCAGAGAAAAAGCCTGTTAGCATCCCTGCCATGTAAAATTAGTTCAAATATGCCCTTGCCCAAGGCCAGACACAGGGGTCTGTGCTCATAATGGAAAGAACAGGGTGTGATTCAAATCGTTGCTGCATTGGTGACGCACGTGTATTTGCAAAATGCTCTGAGATCTCAGGGTGTAAGGGCAGCATGGAGGCAAACAGTTAAAGGAGGCAGCCACAGCTCCAGCCCTGCCACTCCCCAGCTCAGCACACTGCCCCAAGGCCTGGTGATGAGGCAAGAGGCAAGGTCACACTGCCCACCCAGGCAGTCTCCCCAGACTTACCGATGAGAATGGAGAAGAAGAACTGGGACACAGGTATGTTTAAAATGGGAGCTGAGAGATTCAGAAACCAGTTTGGTGTCATGGGGAGCAGCCTCAGGAACAACAAGAAGAAAAATAAGCAGCTCCTGTTCTCTTCTACCTGCCAAGAGAAACATTCAGAATTATTTCTGCTCTTCAGGCAGCAGTAACATCTGAATGTCTGGGATACTAACACGTATTTAGGCTTTCTTCTAACATGCTGCGACGTAACATCAGTCCAGAAATGAAGAAAAGTGGCAACTTTATGTGCGTATGGGAGCCTAATGGGGAGCCAGCCCCTTCCATGCAAGGAGTGAAAATGGGATCTAACCTGAATGAGTTTGGGAAGCCAACAGCAGAACCACCTCCAGCTGTACAAAGCGGCACAGGACGGGTGGAGGCAGTTCTGGAGCACAGGCGCTTCCCAATCGACGTTATCTTACCTCTGATTTTCCTTGGAATCTGGGATTTTCCACAGCCCCCCTTTGCAAAGGGGCTTGCTCCCAGGAGAGCAGTCAGCTCCTGGACTGCATCAAAGGAGGCCTTTAACTGACCTGATGCATCCCCTGAACGCATTCGGTTTTTTACCGAGTCGCTCCCACAGGCAGCCTCGGCCAGGGGGGCATTCCGGGTGTCTGCAGGACCAAGACTTCTCCTCACCTTTCTTTGCAGCAAAGCCACTTTATCAGGAAAGTAGTAGACGACGAGCTGCTTTCCGAAGGCGCGGGAGAGCAGGTAGCAGCAGGTCGCTCCCACAGACGTGAGGGCCGAGCACAGCGCCAGCCCCGTCCACGGCCCGAAGAGCGCTCCGGCCAGGACGTTCTGCCAGGACACAAGGCCGAGTGAGGGCCCGGCCACGCACACGCGAGTCCCCCCCAGCCCGGCCGCCTTCAACCTGGGCCGCAGCGGCTGCCGGAGGGCCCGGGCCGGGCCCGCCCCCGCCCGCAGCGCCGCCACAG
>JAVSBS010013675.1:47903-84257 GCA_033124195.1 Coracias cyanogaster | reverse complement strand
TGCTGTGGGAAACGGTGTCAAATGCCTTACTGAAGTCCAGGTAGACCACATCCACCACCTTGCCCTCATCCACTAGGTGGGTCCCCTGATCATAGAAAGGGATCAGGTTGGTTAAACATTTCCCTGTATCTGTAGTCACAAGGGATCGTACAGAAGATATTTTCTCTTCTTGGGTAGTCTGGATGTTTATCTATCACACAATGTGAGTCTAGAAGCAAAGGGAAGAACTGTGCATCAGACAGCACATGCAACTGCCCACTTGCTGAGTTTGTGCCTTTCACTGTGAAGACAGAACTGCAGGCAACAGTAAACTTGTGCAAAGACCCAGCTAATGGTTACAAATAGAAATACACTGCACTATCAGGCTCCCGGGGCTATAGGGTTTCCAACATCCTTTTTCCAAGAGCTGACATCCATGGCTCTTTCAGCTTGTCTTAGAGGTCACTTCTTAAGATGTGGCTGAGCGCCATTCACACACATCCAGCCCAAGCCACTCATCTTCTTGGCCACAAGACAAATATGTGCTCCAGCTCTGGCTAGCCTTTCTCCTCCGCATCATCTGGACTAACCTCTCACCTTCCCACAAAGAACAGCTGGCTCCATCCAGGCTCACATGTTTCCTAAGAACCTTCTGGGGGCTGCACCAATTTTCCACTAACACTGCACTTTGTTTATGCCCAGAGGTCTCCAGGTCAGAGAGCTGCTTGGGGGTGGGGAGCTAGAGCCCTTGTCCTACTGTGCAAGATACATTTGGCTCCTGTCTTTGGTTTGACTAGGAACCCTGTGCAAGAGGCAAATGCAGCAGCAGAGCCAAACAAGCTGAAGGCCCTCACCACCATAGCAGCATCAGCTGCCATCCCCTGACTGAGCAGATGAAAGGGCTCACTGAAAAATAAAACAACTTACACGAAAACTGGCTCTGTTAGATGTAAATATAACTGTTGTGACTCACCACAAGGTTGCAATGAAGGGATGAAAAGCTGGAAACAAGCTGAAGTAGCACCAGTGTCACTGCTCTGAGACCACGCAGGACAGTATATCTGCTGCACATTACTTCCTGCCTTATGTCTGTTCTGAGCTGAAAAGAATAAATGAGAAAGAGCAAAAAGAGAAAAGCATATAACCAGGAAAATGGGTTTAGCATTATCTACATTTAGCCAGTATCCAGAGCTAAACTATAGCAGTTGCTCTATCACCTGATGACCCCTCTCCAGCCAATAAGAGGGATCAAAAAAAGGAGAGAAGACTCACAAGTTGAAATGAAAATGGATTGAATGAAACAGCCAAAGTAATACCAATGCCAGTATAAAGTATCCAAAGTTATACTCAACTCAGCAGATGTATGTGATCACAACCAGCAAGAAATCAGTCCTCAGGAGAGGCAGGATCAAGACACCAACAAGACTAGACCAAGCCAACCCTCTCAGCCTTGCCAAACTTCCCCTTTATACTGTGTGACATTTATGCGATGGGATACACCTGTAAGTCAACTCGGGTCAGCTGCCCTGCCTGACTCCAGAACTGCTAATGGCCTGCAGACCATGGCTGGCCTATGATTCTGTCCCAGTGAAACCAGGACAAGAATCAAGCGGGCTTTTGGCACATCCCTGCCAGCACAAGCCAGTGGAGGTGAGATTCTCAGTGAGATGTCTTTGATCTTTGAATGTATTTCATCCACGGGTCTGCCACCAGTGTTGCTCTCAAGGCCTCAAGGCTGTTTAGAGCAAGGTGCTACCACTCTCAGGGACACCCCAGAGCATGACTGTGCCTTCCCTAGTGGAGCCAAAGAGGCATCCTAAAAAACAGGGCTCCTGTCCCACGCCACATTGTGCCACACCACAGCCCTTTCAGCTGAGTTGGCATCCATTCATATTACTTCATCAGAGCCTCGCACAATACATGGATGCATTTAGGGGCAACATAGAGGAAAGGGACAGACACTTGGCACAGCTCCTTCTGCTGCACATCACCGTAGCACCAGAACAGGACACTGGACACTGCTAGCATTCAGTTGTGCAAAGCCAAAATCTGTTTTTGCACCAGGTGAATTCCCACAGCGCCAACATACACTTCTCAGTATCACCCCTACACCTCCTTACAGTCCCAGTCTCTCACCCCAAGATAACTCACTCTAAGCAACAGGAAACTGTTGTTAAATGCAGAACACACCCAAGAAAGCACCTAAAATCTGGCTGGGGCGAAAGCCCTTTCCCCAGGGCACAAGCCCTGTCCTGCTACCGAGGCTGGCAGCCACCACTTGCAAAAGTCCCAGCAAGGCGGCATCTTGAGAGCCCTGGGCAGATCAGCCAGCAGCAAGGTGCAAGAAACCTCCCAGGAACGGCCAGAGAGCAGTCTGAGAGCTCAGCATGGGGGTGAGGGAAGACCCTCACCACCTCCCCTTCCCTGATGTTGCAGTACCTGGCTGTCTGCCCCTACTGCAGCAACAGGCACCCTCTACCACGAGTTGTGCTCTCCCAAAAGCTGCAAGCCTTTGCTGATGGCAGCGAGCCAACCTGAAAGCCCTTCTGGCTGTCCAAAGAACCCACATCACTCACCCCACCGCATGCTGCACCCCAGGTTTCTGCTGCTCCCTCCCAGCATATGAGCAACCCACTGGTCAAATGGATGGGGCAGCAGCACAGTGCCCAGGGCCAAGGTGCGTGGGCAAGCCTAGGCAGGCTGGATGCGGTGCCCAGCCTGTTCTGGCAACAGCAGGGTGTTTGCAACAGCAGTTGTGAGATGTTTTGCTATTGCAACAGCGATGGAAGAGATACTGCACCTCCCTGAGGAGAAGCCCAGACCCTTGCCCTTGCGGCACAGAGCATCCCACGAGGGGAAGGTGTTTCATCAAAATGCTGCCTTTTATACCCTTAAAATGGAGTAGGGGAGGGGTTCACTGAGAGGGCACCCATGGATCTCCTTGCAACAAGCCACGCGTCACACCAGCAAATGGCCTTAGCCAACCATGATTCCGAGCAGCTCATCTGCAGTACCTGGCAACTTAGTTGACAGCCTGAACAAGCAGGAGAGACAGGCGTTGGGGAAAACAGAGTCAGAAACAAGGGGGGAAAGAAAGACCAGAGGAGCAGAGACAGCCTAACAACAAAGGCTTGTCTGTTCCAGAGAAAGGAAAGTAAGTGCGTCTGTGGAAAGAAAATGAGTATGTTTATACTTGAAGTTCTATGAACTACGTGGAAAAGCTGCCTGTGTATAGACAGTCTGTAGGATGAATTTATTACAGAGCAGTCAACGTCTCTGTGCTTGAAAAGTGAAGATGCGCACGTAAGTGTGAGTGATATGTGGGCTATCTGGGCACAGCTCTAGAGCGTGAAACTTTTATTGTGTGCATGTGTTGACTAAGAGAGTGGGCACTCACCTGAAGAAGGGAGTTGCAGGGAAGTGATGCAATTAGGGTGTAAGCGTGTACACCAAAGCCACACAGCAGAGCCTGTAAAGAGCATTTGTTGGTTGAGATTTCATGCTTGAATCTGCAAGCAGCCGTGAGAAGCGAGGAGGAAACAGCGCGTTTGGGGGCTGGGGGTGAAAAAAGTGCATCTCTGCGGGCGTGAGAGAGGGGTAGACCACGGGATGCTCCCGCTCCCAGAAGGGAAGCCTGTCAGGGACGCTGTGCTGTGGCTGCGTGCGTCAAAATTCACTGCGAACAAGCCCCGGGAGCTTTGTAATCGGGCTGGTAGTGGTGTCACACCCGGTCACCCCTCAGCACAGCTGAGCTCTGTGCATTTCTCAGGCCCGACACCTTCGATTTGAAGTCTGACGTGCGAGATCTCCGGCTCAGTGTTTGCCGCGTCCGGGCAACCAGGTTTTCCACAGGAGCACCACTCAGCGCTACGAGCACACAGCCGGCCCGCCTGTAGTGGCGTCTCCAGAAGGCGGCCAAGCTGGGCGCTGCTTGCAGCTTGACGTTCTGGCTCGCTGAGCTGGGGCGGGTTTAACCTTCCCGGAGCGGGGAGCGGGAGAGGCGCCGCCCGCTGCTGCCCGCAACCCCGGCCCGGCTCCCGGCGCCCCCGGCTCTCGGGGCCTGTGCAGAGGCAAGCCCAAAGCAGAGGCAGCCGCGAACAAAAGAGTTGTTCCGAGGTGCCCTCTCCTGGTGTCGCGGGGGTTTCTGCTCGGCTGAGGCCAGAGCGGCGGGACGGCCCGGCCCGGCGCGGCCTGGCCTGGCTCGGCTCCCGCCGGGCTCCCCTCCCGGCGGCCGGCCGGCTGTGGGGCGGGGGCGGCCCCGGCCGCGGGCACCGGGCACCTCTCCGGGGCGAGGGGCGGCTGCGGTGGGCTCCTGGCGAGAGGCGGAGCAGGGGCAGGACGGGCTGGTGGTGCCATCAGGGCCCCGAGATGATGTTGCAGGCTCTGTACCGCACGGTCGCGGTTTGGCAGCTTTCGCCAAAAACAGGCTTCTACCAGCAAATGTGTCTGGGGATTTTTTTTTTTTTCCTTCTCCTGACCCCCGTGTCATCTTCATGTGTTGAAAGGGAATCCTCTAATCACCACCTGCTTGCGCTGCTGAGCATTTGCAGTTGACGCTGCGAGCTGGAAGAGTGAACCAGGGGGCAAGGAGTGCCTTACACAGCATAAATAAATAAAATAAATTAAGCGAGGAGTCCTTTAAGCAGATGTAACCTGCGGGTTAATCTGCTTCTCGAAAAAGACTGGAAGGGTTGGAAGGAAAGGTAGAGAAGGACAACATGACTGAGGACCAACGGAGACACCTACCTTCATAACTGTTTCCTTTGGGATGCCAGCCAAGATCACCTTCCATCACACATGAACAGAAGTGTTTCAGAGATAGAAAGATGAAGGATTTCAACCTAAACCACAAGGAGCCACATGGAGAGGGCAAGGGGCAATGCGTATAAGTTGCACTGGGAGACTTTTCATCTTGATAGAAGAAATAATTTTTTTACAGTGAGAACAATCCATCACTGGTAGAGTCTCCTCAGGGACATGGTGGAGTCCCCATCACTGGAGATTTTCAAGACATGACTGGACAGAGTGTCAGATAATCTCATGTAGGCTCCCTTTCTCATGAATGGTTGGACCAGCTGATCTCTGAGATCCCCTCCAATCCAGGCTGGTCTATGGTTCTATTTAAAATGTGATTAAGAAATCCTTGCATCTTTAAAAACAAAACTACTTCTCATTTGGGAGACTGATTTCAATTCTCTGTTGCCCCCTGCCCAGGCTGCGGTTTGTGTTCCAGTTCCTCGGCCAGAATTAGCAGCATCGGATTTTCCAGCACTCCTTCTGCTGTGTGAGGAACGAGGAGGCACTTGGGGGACAAAGCCATTAGAGTCCCAGAAAGATGTAAGATGAGCTGCAAGGCCCTACTCCCACCTCTGCCCTTCCATTGCCACTCAGCCTTGAACACATCCCAGTTACTGAGTCTCTGGCATTGTTCTTTGTCTTTGGGAAGACAAGCCATGTCAGTGTGCCCCCTGGGAAAATACAGGGCAGCTGATGGTGGGGTTTGCCACGTGTTGTTTAAGTGGCAGAACACATCTGAACAGCTGCAAGAGGAACCAAAACTTGAACTTGATTGTAGCAGAGATGACAATCAGAAAGTAGCGACTGCTGTTGTGTTTTGAATACAAATAACGAAAATCAAGAGTTTTAGAGAAGCACTTAGCCTTGACCATTCAGATTTCCTTGGGTGCAAAACAAGATCTAAATTAGACAGGCAATTAACCAGTGTTCTATGGTTAGAGATCAGCATTGGGCTGATCTCTTTTACAGGCACAAAATACACTCTACTGGAGGAAGGTATATGAGGACCACCTGAGTTCATGAGTTTGGATGAGCTCCCTTTAAGCCTGGCCTGTAATACACAAGCCTGATAAAAACTGTGTGTGAAGCTTGTAACAACAATGGCTTTTCCACTGCCTATTCTATGAAAAAGCCTTATGGCCCCAAAATACTCCCAGGCCTATTAATCGGGATACAGATTAGTGCAAAGGAGGCATACAAGGCATGGGAGGAAGGGCACAGAGCCATGGCTGGGCTGTGCTCATGTTGTCCCGCTAGATGACAGCACCAAACTGTTCTTGTGCACCCTGTGCTCACGCCAGCACCAAGCAGGTTGCTGCAAGCAGGGCACCTGCTGCCTCCTCCACTTCTTGTCCCTGAAGACCACTGACAGCACAGCTGAACGAAGCAGTTGAGCCAAATCCTGCAGGACAGGGCTTTGTACAGGAGCTGGTAGGTAGTTCTGTGCTGTAAACTGCCTTCCCTGCCTAGAGCTGTGTGCCAGAAGCTGGCTAACAGGTGCTGCGCTTAAATAAAACATCCCTAAACTGTTGCCGTCATTGTATGGCCAGCCCACAAATTTCCTTTCTCCTCCAGTGAGACTAAGCAGCCATCAGTGCAGTCTGTAGTGCTGGGCTAAGCCTCAGCTGTCCCACAGAGAAGTACCATTGGTATCATTTATTTCATCCCACCTTCCTACAGCAGTTTTTTCAAAAGGATGCAGCATCTTCTTGTTATACCTTGAAGAAGGAGAGCTTTTTCTTCCCTTCTGATCAATCTAGGCCTGTAAACCATTATTCTGTACTATTTCTTATTAGGGCTTCAGAAGCACACGTCTTTCAAAATGTCAGGAGAGGACTGACAGTTCTCACTGCTTAACATGTGCATACATCTGTTGAGACAGCTGCTTTGGTGCCCGCCAGTAGTGGTGCAATTTTTCTTCTCTAGATAAGACATCATGCCTGCATTTGCCTCAGGTGCCCTATCGCAGATGTTCTTCTCTAGCACAGATGCTTTGAGAAAAAGGATATTCGCAGCCACTTCACCTAGAGTTGCCATCTTGAAATGCCTCTCCTCACTTATCGATATCCTCTCTAAGCCTGGCACCATCTGTGGCTCTTCAGAGCTGCAATTTTATGGTTTTCCTAAAGCTGACCCAATTTTCCTGATGTGATGTTCCCAACATCAACAGACACATTTACTACAGGTAACATTTGATATTCAGAGACATGCATATCCAGCCTCTTTTCCCTAGAACATACAGACATGCCAAGGAAGAGGTGTGGGATAGTCAAGAATGAGCCTGATAAAAGAGTATACTTTGGCAGCAATAGCCAGGGATGTATTTGCTGTTCTCAGCAGCGCGAGAGCAGGCAGCCCAAGTGCAGCCTGAATTTCTAGGCAAGGTGAGATGTCTGATAAAGAAAGAGGGTGGGGACACCATTTCTTTCTACCCCTTTTTCCTTAATAAACAGACCTTCTTTTGGAAGACCTTGGTTTCCCAGCAACTACTACAACACTCAGTATTTAATTTGTGCTATAGGGCCTAAAGGCTCCTACACAGCACTTGCTGTGCAGACATGTTTCCTTCCTGTCAGTGCTTTTTTAAAAAAAAATCATGTTACTCAGTTCCTCTTTTGCAGTGGCTAGCTTTTGGCTAAATTTGTCCTTTTTTTAAATGGCAGAAAGAAAAACAGACTCTATAGAAATTGTAAGCTCAGCAAAAGGGTGTTAGAGGTTTTTCTGGTTGAATTTGGTGTCTGAGATACAGGCTCTTCCTCTGCAATAGGAACCACATCCTCATTCTGCCATTCACTCACAGTGGCGCTGGCTACTGAAATCACACTGAAGCCAATAAAATCGAAGTTATGGTCACTACAGTGACCAGTGCCCCTGTAGCAGCCTTGTGCCTTGCAGTTACGCTTGTGTTGTACAGCCTATTGGCTGTACAGCCATTCTCAGAGACACAGCTCCCTCAGGTGGTGCATTTAACAGCTGTAAAAGCTCCAGAAAAGTACAAATGGAATAAAACACTAATTCTAGCATAAACTGATACCTACAGGTTTGCCCTTCTCAGACAAGTGGAGAAATCAGGACTCTGTCCCCAGCAGGAATATGAACAGGAGCATCCCAGTAGCATCCCAAGCCTACAGACTGCCCTTGCTCTCCCACGTTTACCATCTGCCTAGTGCTCAGGGCAGGGAGAGCCACCAAGGGACAGGACACACCATCAGTGTGGGATGAGAGGTCAGGAGCAAGAGCAAGCCCCCTGGCACAGAGCTCCTTTCCAGGGCAGGGAGCTTGGTGAGCTTCTGCCCAGCAAGACCCTCTGGTGAACTTGCCAGCAAACAAGGGTGGAGTTCTGGGGCACCCACACAAATGGGGAAGGGACTGAAGCAGGCTTTGGGAAGCAAGTGAGGTGCATGCATTTTTGTAGAAGACAAGCTGGAGACCAGCGCACCCTTACATAGGAAGTCACTGGCAAACAAGCATCCCTTTATTTCATTCCCTTCTTCACGGAAAAGCTCACCTTGCCTTTAGCAGAAGAAGAGGCGTTTGTCTGACTCCAGCTGCTAAAAGCATAAGTCCCAGACTGTCCCAGCAGGTGTTACTTTCTTCAAGTGCTAGTTGTCCTAATGCACCAGCCCTACTGCCTGTCCCCATTTCACTGGTGTTCAGCCAGGGAGCAGTAAGAATAGAAATGCAGTTTTAGGATGCCCACAGTTTTGTTCTAGAGCAGTTCCCCACCAGTTGCCAGCAGTGCCCATGCCACACACATCTCTACTCGCACCCTCCTGCCTTTGCACCGCGCTCCCTCACCTGCCCCACACTACCCAGAAGGGCTGGAAATGAAAGCGGGTATTTGTGTGGGAGGCCAGGCAGCAACCCAAAATGCTTGCCTGCTGTTGTTACGTAGGCAGAGAAAGCGCATGGGAGATGCAACCAATGAGCACTACTATGCAGAGAGCGTCTCTGTTGTGGGGTTATCTCTTCCTGTTATCTCAAAAACTGTATTTTAGCAGCACTGAAGGCAGAAACTGTCTAACATTATGACCCGAAACAAAGGCATGCGAGGCAAGGGCACTGCATCGAGGTTGGTGCTGCTGACAGCCAGGTGGGCAGAATCAAATGTCGCCTTAGTCTTTTGTCTGCCCTAACATTTGCCCTCTCCTTCCCTCTGCATGTACTTTGATCAGACCAGCAGCTCGCGTCAGCAATGCACGTGCCAAGGGAGGGAGAGCAGGGCCTGCCAGCACCATGGGCTCTGGGTGAATGGGGATTGCTGAGTGCCCAGGGAGACTCAGAAGAGGGGAAGACAGCATCAACTGTGCATCTTGCAAGGCAGGAGACAGCAGAGAGGTGTATCCCTCTTCGATCCTTTCAGAGGCAGGGATCATTCCCAATGGCATCCACGAAGGCTGGCAACAGCAAAGTCACCTGGAGCAGGGCTTCCTGGGGCAGGCGTGATGAAGAGGAACCATGCTCTGAAACCATCAGGGTGCCTTGGAAGTCCCCTCTCCTCCCTCTCAGCAGGCACGCTGCCCTCAGGCTGACGTGTGCATCAGCTGGAGTGCTGAGGTGTCATTCAAAGAGGAAGAATAAACTGCCCAGAGTAGGTGTTTTGTAGGAAAGGAAAGCTAGAATAGAAAGTAACGCTGCAGCAGTGCTGCCCAGGGAGGTGTCACAGGAGGTGGGAACAAGGCAGCTGGTCCTGGGATTAAAAAGGAGGGGGAAGCAGGAAGCCAGCAAGCAATGCAACACATGCCCCTGCCCAAAGGGTAAATCTCAGTTGAGATGAGAGCACTGCATGGAAAGAGAAGCTCTATCCCAGGACTGCAAGCATGAGAGTAAAGTGACTCAGACCCTGCTTCCTGGTCATCCAACTAATCTTTTCCAGCAGCTGTTTCTGTCCCTGCCCATACCTCTCTGCCTGCCCTGTTGTCCAGCATGCTACATATACAGAGCCTGGCTTATTCCCTGGGCCAGCTCAGCTGGTCTCTGCCCTCCTCTTCTGCCCCAAATCCTGCCTGGGAAGATCTGGGCAGTAGCTGCCAGATGCCCATGCTGATCCTGATGTGAAGTAGCTCCTCATATGCATGCTCCTCTTTCCCGATAGCTCTGCTTTGTACCTTCCCAGTTCCAGCAAGGGTCAAGAGGAGAAGCAGCCTGTTGTGCTGCTCTGCCGTGGGCTTTTGGGAAGGTTCCTACTCCCAGGTCCCTGCTATTTTTGGGGAGAGAGCAGATGCCCCTTGCCAAGAAGGAAAAATTCTGCTGAGAGAACTGTAGGTTTACATCCTCACTGGCTTGGGGTTTTTTGCCTTTGCCCTGCCAGGAGAATCCACAAAGTTTTGCTCAGTTTCTTACTTTCACTGCCATCCTCCTCTCCAAAGGGGAGCTGGGAGGCAGTCAAGGTGTCAAATCCTTTCTGGTCTTTCAGGACAGACATGTTAGGTGTGGCTTCCTTCTTTGCAGAGGGTGCTTAGGGCCCAGTTATGGCAAATCATCGCCGGCTGCACTGGGACAGGGACTTCACTCTCTGCCTATGGGGCAGCAGTGCCCCTCCCTCTCCAGCAGCAGAGCAAAGGAATTTCAGTTTGGGACGAGAATCAGAGGCAGCTGCTCTGGCAACTCTCTGCAAGGATAAAGGCTAAAGCTGCACCTCTGAGAGAGGGAAGCACTCCCATGGCCTCTGCTGATCCATGGCTCAAGGCAGCAGCCAGCCTGCAAGGATGGGAAAAGGAGCTTTTGTAAAATCCCACCTGCAGGGATGGAAGCAGCATTTTGTTAGGGGAGAGGCTGAGGAGAAGGCTGGATTTGGCATCCCTCCTCTGAGCTGAGGGTGAGATAGGAGGCCAGGAGGCCACTTGATTGGCACTGAGTCTCTTACTCTGCTCTCCTTCAATTAACTCTTATCTTTCTTCTCACAACATGAGATAGGATTGCCCAGCAGGGTTATTTCACAAGCTTGATAGCTGCTAGAAACTGATCTTATCCAAAAGTCTGAGGCCAGACCTCTTAACATTATCACTCGCTGCATATTAACAAGACCCTTGGTCCTCCCTCCAGGCCAAGGGTGACTAACAGCCATTTTGGAGATCAGAAGGTGACAGCCATGTTAACCTGATTGCTGCACAGCCAGCACCTGCAAAGTGCTTTGGTGGGGCACCTTGCCCACCTAGCTGAGCTCTGCTCCTGCCTGTTGTCCATAGCACACCCCATAGAGGACTACAGTTTGAAAGACAAACCCAGTGTTTCTTAAGCCGTTTGCAAGGCTTAAGCATGGATGAGGATGTGATGACCAGTCAGGTAGGAGAAGGGAGCTGATGGGCAACACAGCCCCAGCTGGGCTCTCTACACCATCTCTCTGATCTCTACATCAGAGCCTGAAGATTTCTTGCAAAATAAGGGTGAAATCGGTGTCTTTTTCCTATAGCATCATTTTGGCAAGCATCCCAAGAAAGATAATTGAGCTAGCCATGGTTCCCTACTTGACCTTATACAGGCTCAGAGTTTTATTGTAGAAATGAAATTATCTAGCTGGTTCCAGCACTGCCTGTGCCAGAAGCAGATCCTCCTTCTGGACCGGCTAATACCCAGCTGAGATACAAGCAGATCTTGTCTACTTTACAAGAAAGGCCAAGTCTGGGCAGCAAGCATTCCTGAAGGCACAGGGATTAAGACGGACAGAAAATTTATATCTTCTATACAACCAACCATTGTTCTTTTGGGTGCCTACTCAGCCTGAATGACTGGTGAGCACCACAGCACAATTACAGACCTCTGCTGCACTTTTCTCTCATTCCTTGAGCACTAGTTCTGCAGCACATCACCAAGCACAACTCATCCCTGCTGACACCTGGGCAGCATAAACTGCCTCTCTCCAATCGGGGAGGACAAGGCAGTGTCCTTACTGAGCGTGGTTCAGCATGTCAGCCCTCTCATCTCATGCTCCTTAAGAAGAAGGGGGAAAACCACTTCATCTTGTGTGACTTACTTGGTAGATGAGTCTACGAAAGAAGAACCAAGAAAGGTTGCAGCAAGTATCACCATAGCTGAGCACTTCCTGTTATTTCACAGGGCTTGCTGTCAGCTCATTTTCCAGAATTGAAACACCCTCTACAGCACAAACCCCTCAGAAAGCTCCATGGCGCACAGAAAAATTGCTGACTATTCAAGCAGGCACCAACTTGTGACTGTACAAGTGTTGTCCACTGCAGCACATCAGGAACAAACATGAGACGTCACAGAAACAATGGTGACTATAAGAAAAAAGACATCAATCAAAAATACGTATTGCACTGATGAGATTCCCGTTGTGTGGGGCTACTCTGTGCCCATAATATGTTCTTGTCTGCCTGCCAGAGGACTGTGTTTTAATGCAAGTCTACCCAAGAGGGCTAAATTCAGTTCTTTTTACTTAGCTTTGAGCTTCTTAGAATGTAGAAGAGAAACATTTAGATTTAAAGTAGTAACACAGAGGAGACCTCAGTGAGTTGGCTGAGTCTGAGAATGCTTCTCTCAGCCCATGGTTACAGCAGCCAGGTGGAAGGCAGTATTAAAACACACACCTCCACACTTCACCCATGCCCACCGTTGTGGCCTCTGGCCTGCCCTCTACTCAGGGTGCCCACTGGCAGCCTGCATCCCCAGGAAGCGGATCCAAGGGCAGCTTTCAGGTGTACTCAGCCTTCACATGCCTTCAGCTGAGACAACAGAGGATTGCTCAGTTCACAGGGTGGTCTCAAGCCCAGTTTTGAGGGCAGGTTTGGACCCAGTTTGTGACCAAGAGTAGAAAAGCTTTTTGCTTCCTGTACTATCCTGTGCATGACAAAGCTTTGTGCTGCAGTTCCTTGCCAGGAGAGCAAGCACATCTCTGTTCTGGCCGGAGCCACCCTAGCACCACCTCACATACCCACTGGTGCTCCCTGGAAGGAGCTGTGGCAAGTGTCACCCCACCAGCACCAGCCCCAGGCAGAGGAGGGCCCAGGGCAGCAGGTGGTGAGAAACCCAGGAGAGTCTCTCAGAGGCATGTCTGAAGCTCACCAAGCCTCAGCAGTGGCAAAGGAGCATCTCCAAAGCATTCCTGCAGCTGTGTTAAGCACAGGGCACAGAGGACACTAATCGATGCCAGAGGGGTCCCAGGAGGAGCTCACCCTTATCCTCAGGTCCCAATAACCCTCCCTGTCTCCCAGGAAGGACAAGTGCTCCCGTATCCATCCACACAGGACAGGCAGAGCATGCTGCCACAGCAGGCAGGTGGGCACAGCACCTGTGCTGACCCACACTGATCTAAGCCCACCAGCTGCTGGGGATCGGTGTGAAACTTCCTGTGTCTATGTTTCCGTGGCTCAGGGACCAAAACGTTTTTCTTGCCTCCTTTGTACCATAGTGAGATCCAGATACTGAAGTACCAGCACAGGTGTGAACTAAGATCATCTCAGCCCACTCTTAGCTTTATTCTTTCACTACAGGGGTATAGCGTATGTTACAAAATAAACCATCAAATGTTTACCAACTGCAACTTTAAATAAGGCCCTAGAACAAACTGCAGAAAGCTAAGGCAAGAGCAAGTGATGCTCCCAAGGCTGTGTCCACTGTCGGAGTTCAAGCAAAGCGACTAAGCCCTAGAAGGGGCAGAGACCTCCGTCTCATTGATAAGTTTCTTCCCTGCCCTTGTACAAAAGATAAAAATAGTCACATTTCTCAGGAGAAACAAGGGATGGCTGTTTTATTTCCCCTGGCCTGTGTAGGATAGTCAAGCCTGAAAAAGGTACTACATGTTCTACCTAATGCAACAACATGCTAGGTGGGTGTCTCGTGCTCTGTGGCTCTCATAGCTCTCTCCTCTTCCACCTCCATTGCCTCTTATACCAGATGTGCCAGTGTAGCCATTCAGACTTTGCTACCTGTCCTCTTTTGGCTCCTCAGCTGTTCTGTAGCGGCAGTTATGAACATCCCCAAGGACCAGAGGAGCGAGCAGTGTTTGTCCAGGACATGGAGGGTGATGCAGACATAGTTACGGAGTCCAATCTCTCCCTTTGAGTTGGAGATATCTCAGCAGTTCTCTATCATGGACCTGGTTATACATGAGGTGCTTACCAACAAAATCAAGGCATGTGGTCCCTCACCATCAGCAGGAAGCCCTATGATGAAAAACCATGACAATTCAGATAATGCCACTAGTAATCAGACTGGTTGGCAGTTTGTAACACTTGTTTCATGAGTCAATGGATACCAGACCCCTTCTATGACAAAAAAAATATTGTCCAGATAGCCAAAAAGACCTAAAGCTGAGAATAAAGTTTCCTTATATTTGCCATCAGGGAGTCACAGAAAACTGAGACAAAACAATACTTGGAGAGGCCATGTAGCAATTTCCCCTGGCCTCATAGATGGTTGCCTCATCTGCCCTTTGGAAGTCCCAGTGCTAGAGATCCTCTCCCAGAGATCTGTTCCAGTGCTTAATTTGCAGACAGAAAAAAAAAAAAATCCAGACCTATCTCTCCCTTGCTGCAATTTAAGCCCATGGTTTCTCATTCTAAACACGGCAGAGAAAGTGAAATATTTACTCCTTCCCCACTTGCATTTTTCCCACACTGCTGAATGAAGGCTTTCACATGTCCTTTCAGTATTTTCTTCTCTGCATTAGCTGACTCCAATTCTTACAACTTCAAACAAGCATTTAATTACATACAAGTATTTTTTGATCCAGGAGGTCATGCATTTGATGTTGAAGCCAGAGGGCTGTCCTAATGTGTGGCAGGAGAAAGGTGAAAGATACGTGGCAAAACCATGTAAGATCCTTAGGCCCATGTCTCACTTGTGCCTTATCCTCTTCTTGATATAATCCATCCAAAAAGCATGAAGACAACAAGGTGCAGTAAAAGCAAGTGAACCACAGAAAGACACTGGTTCAAGGCTTAATGCTCCATACCCTAACATGGAGACACTTGATGAAAAATGGCCACAAGGATGAATACCCATTACATTGAATCTCCTTCGATGGGCCTCTTCATCTCTATTTGATGCTCTTTCTAATGTTCTGCAACAAAAGCTGCCGTTTCATAGCTGAGCATTATGCAAGGCTGGGCGGGAGGGGTTCCTGACTACTGGAAACTTTCTTTTCCCAGTGAATGGCAGAGAAGAGAGACCACCATCCCTCCCAGGGCAGGTGTTCAAGGTCTTTCTCTTCGCTGGTTTGGAGTCCGCTGCTGAGTGCGGGGCCTGGGCCGTGGGGGCAATGCTTGCTGCTGCACTTGGGGCTGTGGCAGCGGCCGCTGCTGCACACGCAGCTGCTTCGGGGTGGAATTGCACGGCGGCTGAGGGAGTTCCCGCACCACCATTTCACTGTTCACCCGGCGAGTCTGTGTGATTTGCTCCTCATCTGCAACGACAGAAGGACCCAGCAATCAGGCACATACTCAAGTCTAAGCAGAAGGTGGACATCCAGGGAAACGTGCTTGGCCCAAGCAAGAAAAAGCCAAATATCGGTCTTACCTGGAAGGCCACTGTCATTCTCAGGTGTTCCTGCTACTCCAGTGGAACAATCAAAATCACCTCTGTCTGCGCACCCTGGGCAAATCTGAAAGCTTTTTGGCTGCCTGGCTGAGATCAAAGTACTTGGAAGTGTTTGGGGCATCACTGCCCTCTCTGTGTTGGGCAAATTTACTTTGCTGGAGAGGTTCCAGCAGTCACCAATGGACACCCCCAGCCTGAGCTGCTCTGGCCTCTTTTGGAAACAGGCCACTGAATGGAAAACAAGATGAAACTCCAGGAAGCACTCTGCCCTGGTACTATCTGCGCTGGGATTTCCAGGCACCTGGAAACCAGAGGTCCATTTCGCTAGCATTGCTTTCCCTACACATAGAAGTAAATTCATGCCAGCTGACTTTCGATCAGTGACTCGTCACTTCTGAAATGTGGTCAGCTTATTTTAGTGATTGAGGGTTTTACTTCCTGGGATGCTGAAATGGCCTTAAACACACACCAAACTATTTCAGAGAGGCTAGTCACCCTCTAATAATACTTCTCATTTTCCCAGACTTCTCAAGATTTAACTCTTGATGACTCCAGACCCAAAAATTGCAGATATGCTATTACTGCCCAGCTGAGGGAGTAACACAGCCCACTCAAACAAGAATAGCCATAATGCAAAATAACTCTCGGCTCACCCTTGTTGTCAGCCTGACCACTATCACCTTTGACGTATAAGCGGAGGTTTCCTTCATGTATTGCCCTCTTTATCTTGACAAAGACTGTTGTGGTGTACAAAGGAGCTTTTACTCCCATTGTTTAACTGACTCACATCCACGAAGAGACTAGCTGTTATTTGAGACCACACAGGAAGCCTGACACAGTGTGTGCAGGCAGGACTCAGAAACAAGCCTTTAAACAAGCCCTGCTAGGGCAGCCTCCCTCCTGATTTAGCGTCCCCTTTCAGGTGGACTGGACAACCCTTCTTGAGTGGGAGCTCAGTATCCTCTGATAGGAATAGCAGCAATGCCCAGGTTGTAATTCAAGGCAACCTCTCTGTCGGACTGGAAGCCCACTCTCAGAGAAGACTCTAGCAGACTATTTCCTATGGTCTTAGAGGCATGATTCTGAACAACAGATGAAATCTCTGTCCACTCCAAAAGCCTCAGCTCCCAGTTTAAAGTGCCCCAAGTTTAACCTCCAAGGATAGACTTCCAAGGACATGGTTTTGTAGAGAGGACAAGTTCTGTGAGATGCCTGAGCCCTTCTTGCCCTTTTTCACTATCTACAATGTTTCCAAATATGAGTAATTATTTCAAGGATCCTAATTTTACACATATAAATTTAATGAAAAAAATCTGCCAACAGGATAACTAATTGTATATTATAGCCCTATGGATGCTCATGGCTTGTGGCCTTGGCCAAACGTTAGAGGAACAGTTCTTCCCCCAAAAAATAAACAAAAAATCCTTGAGAACACAAAGTCTTTTGTTCAAAGCATATATCAGAAACTGAGACTGCCAATGCCAGCTGATCTGCCGAGATTCACCACATGCCGAAGCCAGGTTGTTGCTCATGCCAAGGCAGAGAGTATGCCTCTGCTCACCAGGGTGCTGATAGTGGGAAACTCTAAGATTTTATGTGGTTGGATAGCAACATAAAGCCCTTTAAACACTTACCATAATCATCAAGCCTTTCTGCTTTCTTCTTCCTGATACAATAAATAAGCAAAATCAGGAAGATTATGAAGAAGACTGCACTTCCTGCTATGCTTAGGATGAGATAAAGGTCCAGCTGGCCTAATTAAGAGAATGAAAGAGGATGTTAGAGGGAAAGTAGTAACTTGCACAATATCTATCTAGAATTCTGTATTTTATTCCACTGACTGTAAAGGCAGCCCCAGTGAGAGAGCCCACCCTTTGCCTTTTCTTTGTACACAGTAGAAAATTGCTGGTTCTCATTGTGGAGAATTTTGATTGCTTCCTGATGGATTCAAGTTCTGCAGAAAACTGAAACCAGAGCACTCACGTGTGCCAGCTCATCTTATTTAAATTACCACAAATGCCCTGTTCCTGATAGCAACGGACTCTTTTAAGACTCTTTTAAGTATCCAGGCAGTGCTCAGCAACTAACAAAAATTAACTTTTTAAATACTTCCTACTGAGTTAGAAACACTGAGACTAACATGCTTCATAGTATTTTGGTACTTCCTCTTCAATTTTTGGCTGTACGCATATTAAAAATAGTGAAAATGAAAGAACATAACCAAATATCCCACAGTCTCAAAACAAGAGTTTAGTTTGCCTGGTGAGCAAAAGTTTATATGAGTGATCCTTATTTTTGCCAGATAAGATTTGCTGGATGCTGGCCATCCTCACCACCTGCTGCTCAGGCTGTCGTCCTGGAATTTAGTGTTCATGCTCAAGCACAGGCATCATGGAGCTAAACCCAGCAGAAGCACACCTTCCTTGGCTTCTTGGGCGAAAAACCTCCAAAAGGACACCATTGGTACCACCCTTAACATTCACTAGGCATGCACATGGATGGCAAAGAGTGATGACACCATAGCCGAGATGTCTACAGTATAAAGACCACTATCAGCCAGGGCTGCCCCAGTGGAAAAAAAGGTGAGTACCCTCAGTGGTGTGGTTTTTCTCACCTGTTTTAGCCGCCAGTGTTATCCTGAGGCATATTTTGCCCTTTCTGTGCCTGTTTCCCCCAGAGTCCTGCCACCACACAGGAAGGTTTGAGGGGTTTTTAGTTTGAGTAGGAAGGGTAGTGCTACATGGTTTTAGTGGTTTTTTGGTGTCTGAGAAATGCTGTATTTGTACCTTAAAGATCAATGGGGCAAACCTTTTATTTCTGTCAGTGATTTGAGAAAAACAAACTCTCCCACCCAACTCACTCTGTGAAAGAAGATAATTTCTCAAGGGTGAGAAGAAGTGAAATCAAAGTATATAGCTGATGGACAATGACTGCCTATCAGCAATGCAGGCAGGCCCATGGTTGCCTGGCTTCGTGCCATGGGATGGGCAGCTTCAGCCAGCATTTCCTCATTAAGAAAATGTGTTTGGACTAGTTTGCCCTGCCTTAAATTGACCTAATCCAGCAGCATGTTTTCACACCTGGCTCCAAAGTCCGTGCCACATCCTGCTCCGCCACACCCTAACCCCCTCCCAATGCTTGCAGCAATGGGACTGTGCAGCCCATCAGGTCACGCACCCATGCAGCAGAAAGCAACTCTTTTTTGGCTATTTTAGGCATTAGGGGAAACCTTCAGGAGGCAAGAGCTGCACATGAGAGCAAAGGCCACCACACCACTGAAGGGCATAGAATTTGCCCTTCAGTCAGCCTCAGCACATGTTGGATCACTTCAGTAAGGCCTCTATATCTTAAGGCTTACTCCTTCCTTTCTCACACCATGGGCTGGCCTTCAGACTTGGACTTTCCCTAAATTCACTATGGTAATTGTGAGTGGAAATTGGAAATACTGAGCCAGCTCTAGTGAGCCCCCCTCACTCTCTAATAGCACTAGCAGGAATCTAGAGCAAGAGAATGCTTTACTCTCAGTTAGCTGGGATGAACCCAAGCCCAGCAAATTTAAGAACTTTCCCTTTTCTGAACACTACATCCAGTGTCAGTACACCAGTGTGATCTGTCCCTTGTTTTTGCCTTAATTTTCAAAACTTTTATGGGGGTGAATGATAACTTCTTTTGCCTATCTAATAATTTAAGCATTACTCTGCCCAGCTGCATTACTCTGCAATTCCTTCAGTTCTTTTGCTGCATCTGTGGTTTAGAAAGGTGGCACTTCAATCAAGTAAGAAAATCCACAGTACATTTGAGCCATGCTCATCTAAGCCATGCAACCCCAAAACTCAGCTAAATTTTCCATAACCTCCCTCCGGATTTCTAGACCAAGCTGCAGAGTCCAGGCAGCTGATTTTTCCTCTAGTGAGACCACCCATCTACATCTACGGGCAACCACCACCTTCATAGTTATGATCATGAGGAGGAGAAAAATAATGTGCAACTGATTTCTCCAACATGAGGATGTAAATCAAGAGCAAATCCCTTGCAATCAGCGCCGTGGCTTCATATACACAGGAGACAATCCCAAGCCATGTTTTCCAGAAATACCACTACCACTGGTGATGGTTGGCACCACTTGAGTCTGTCAGGATACCTCTGGCAACTTTTGGAAGAAGAGTCAGCAGTGATGGAGGGGAGAGAAAATGTCAGGATGAACAAGAATCTCTTTCTCATTCATTCACCCCTCAGCCAGTCTGTTCTTACTGGCAGGCTGCAGTTTTCCCCAGGAGACTTCACCCCCGGTGGAAGCAGCATTATATCTCATCCCAGGGACCTCTCTGCCAACTCACAAGGCTCTTGACTCCAGGAAAACCTCTCCCCCTCTTCCAGTGATCCTGAGGCCTCAGTGAGCAGGGGGAAAAGGACTGCTGGCCACAGGAGAAGAGGAGACGCACAGCCCACTTTCCCATCCCGCTGCCCCTGGCTTGGCCTCCCTGCTGTTAGCACAGGGATGCCCTAAGGACAGCAGTGGGGGAGGCAGCAGGTGGGTGGGGAGGGTGGAGATGCAGCAAGGCTGGGAAATGCCAAGCAGAAAGCACGACTTGCATCCCAGATCCCAATAACTGCAGTGGCATTAGACAATACTGGGTACTGGGAACCATTGATTCTCATGGAACCTGGGCCAGTCCCACAGATACATGCAAATGTGTCAGGCTCTTTGGGTCTGCCCTGGCAGATTCTGGCAAAAATGGATTTTTTTACCTGAGCACTTAATTACTTTTTCAGCCTTTCTTTCACTGACTTGGTTCTTAACAACACATCTGAATGTTCCCGAATACCGTGTGTGCAATTCCAACTTTGTTGCATTCTTTTGGACTTTTTTGCCTTTATCCGGACTCAGTTCTATAAAAAATGTTTCATCTTTAGTCCTCTCCTTCACTTCACACTTGACAAATACAGTTTTATTCATGCATTCAGCACTGAGGATTGGCTGAGGGACAGTCTCTGAAAAAGAAGAGAAGGGACAGGCATGTCTGAGATGGTTTCTCCTTTTGAAAACCTCCATTAGTAAGCAGAACAGAGAATTAGCAGTAAGGGAGTAACACCAGCTAATAGAACCAGAGAAGAATGAAGAGCAAATTATACCTCTACTACAGAAGCAACGTGGCAATAATAAAGAAATGCAGTGCATTAGCCTACATGTTTGGCCCAGCAAAGCAGAGCTGCCCCACCACAGCTGAACTACTCTGAGGCTCAGCCTGGCCAGCCAGGCAGGCGAGGGGCAGCAGCTGTGCTTTTGGTGGAGGCAGCAGATAGGAGAGACTCAGAGCCACAGTCCCCTCCATCTCCAACCCCAGTGTTTTGGTGCAAATGAAGTCAGCTGTGATCTGCTTGTGGCCCTAAAGAGAGATTTCCTTTAAGCCAGGGCAAACAGCTACTTAGATTGTTTTATGTACTACCGAGAGCACTCGGCTACCATGACAGCCACAGCATGAAAACCCATCAAAACAGAACAGAAAACACAAACCAGACACCTCTTAGCTCTCCAGGAGGTTGTGACAGAGACCGATTCCTGTCTCTTTTTATGTCCTGCAAACAGCTAGCTACATTTTGGTTCTTGATTCTCTGTCACTGGTGGCGCTGAAGTGCCAGAAAAGATGGCGGGGCTTTCCTCAAGTAGGGCCATGGACAGGGACATCAGATGGAAAAAAATGAATTCTATCTTTCAGACCAGGTAAACAAAAACATGCCAGGGCCACTTCTAGTTATAGGCAGTGTAAGTTATTGAGATCATAAATTTTAAAACAAATATGGGCTGCTTGTAGCAAATGCAGTCTAGGTTCACACTGTGACATCTGCAGCCACCCTTTCCTCCTTAAGCTCACTCCTCTTCTGCAAACTGTAGCCTGTCATTCAGGGGAACGTCCCAGTGTGAAACACTAGAAGCCGGATCCTGGTAATGGAGCTATGTGATTATATCATCTAAACTTTTTTTTTTTAACAATTCTCTGTCCAACCCTAGTAACAAAGTATAATCTGGCGACAAATGACTCTAGCACCCAATGTTACTACAGAACTTTACTTCCAAAACCATGTGTAACACAGCCTCTCTGCTGCACAGTAGATTAAATGATGCAGCACATAGCTAGGTTGGAACTTTAAGTGGAAATTGAACACAAGACACGCTAATGACAGCTCACTGTCTTAAAGAATGAGTAAATAATGGTGACTTCCTGAATCTGTAGACAGTTTGCAGTAATAATTCCCAAAGTAGCGAGACATCCTTGCTGCTCAGCAGTTGTTAGCCATAGGGCCTCCCACTGCACAGAAATCCTGCTAAAACCACTCCAGCTGTCATTGCTGCTTTATCAAGGCATCATTTCTGTAGTGCCAGCTGGTGCCCACAAACTCAAGAGGTGTGCATACTGGCTGAAGGACAGAACACTATCATCTTACTGGGGAAAAACCCATGCTGCCCTACAGCTTAGGAGTCCAGAGAGGTGGCAGCAGCCATAAAGGAGCAGAATAACCATCCCCATCTTCCCTACTCACCCCAAAAGCTGTGAGCTGCTACCTGATATCTCAGGACAAGATACAGCACAGGAACGGAGGCTGCTTTCACGCTTTGAACCCATGCTGTTGAAACTCCCAGGTGTGTGCTTAAGGGTGCTTTGAACAGCACACACTTCATCTTTGTTGAGTTATGCTGTGCAAGGATAGGGTGCAGGAGTCTTCTTCACCTGCATATTCAACTCCTGTTTTGGTGTATTTCAGGGGAGGTGCCTACTGGCTATTTTTTATGTTAGTACAAAAATGGAGTGGGACTGCATTGCCTAAACACAGGCATTTAGTGCCAGCTGAGCTCTCTTCAGGAGGCTGGCAGATGCAACACAAGGTGCTCACTTTGCTGGAGCAGTAGCTAGAGACCAAAAACCATAACTCACTGCCCATAAAATAGCACCAGAAGTGCCCAGTGCATCAGGCACAGGCATACCTCACGTAGGTTGCTGCTCTCCCACAGGAGGTTTCTGGAAGCATCGTGGTGCTGGGAGCACTGCCTTGCTCATGCCATGCCGCCCTGGCTCAGATCCCCAGGGGTCCCAGCACCACATGTGGTGCTGCAATTTGGTCATCTGCACTCACCCCGCTGCCAACACAGATGTACTCATGGCTGCTTGCTTGGGCGGTGGCTGGCAGAGAGGGTAGCCAGAAAGAAGCAGCAGACCAGAGTGCCTCAGTGGGAGCAAGAGAAGGGAGAAGAACGGCAGACTGCTGTCAGTGGTGGGAGGAAAGTCATATGTCTCACAGAAGTCCCCCCCAAAACAGAAAGGGGGGAAATAAGTAGAAAACGTTGCCAGAGAGAGGGGGAATACCAAGTCTTATTCAGCTATGCAGGGAATGGTATGGAAAGAGCAAAAACTCACCCTGAACGATGAACATTGTATCTTCTTCTGCCTTCAATTTTCCATCCTGCTGATAAACAGTCACCTTGTACTTTCCACTGTCCCCTTTCACCACCTGCTGTATTTGCAACGTCCCATTTGGGAATATCTTACATCTGCACTGATCCTTGTTCACATAATACTTAACTTCCTTATCTTTTATCCGAAGCAACTTTGTTCTGTCTCTGAGCCACGTTACATCATATACACTCCCAGCAGCAGCAGCGATGCTGAGAAGAGCAGACTCATTCACGGCCCTGTAAATCCATCTGGTGATGGAGCCTGCAAAGGGAAGAACAACCAGCCCATCAGTGTGTCTCCAGCAGCCCCCGCTGCTGCATTCAGAAGCCACAGTGGTGACCCAAAAGGGTGCTACCCACCCAGAATTGCTTAAGCCTTTCTGCATTACTGATGCTGTCTTCTTCCCATGCTCTAAGGCACCTCTTGATAGTTCATTAGGTAAATGTGAGCGCCTAATTTAAGTCTGAGAGGCAAAGAAGCTAAAGGCTGACTTTAGACTCTGGCTGACTTATTAGGAGTGATTTTGGATGCCAAGATCATGGCCACCTGTGAACTTAACCCACCTAGAAAATAAGGTCACTTTGGTGCATTTTGCGTGTGGCACAGGCTGGTACTTAGAGCGACCATCACTGCAAACATTACTGTGAACAGCAAGAACACAAACGAGTAATGGCCCTGGGCAGTAGGATCAGTTCAGTAATGGCAATAATAATCATCATAATAGTGGCTCATGTCAAGCAGTGAGTGAGTGTAAGACACTGAATTGGAGGCAGACCCCAGTGCTGCAGCTTGCCGTGCCCCCTCCTCACCCATCCCAGGCACCCTGCCCCACTATAATATATCCACTTGATTTTTCTAGCACAGGATCATGGTGGGGCAAACAAGACAGGAGGAAACAAACAGCTAACCATATCCTGTGAACTGATTGGGCACTGGAGACATTAGGAGATAAGCAAAGACAAAAAAAAAATTAAAAAATCTTTCTCTTTCCTGGTTTCCTTGATGACAGGTTCCATCTCCAGAATATGTAAGAGTAGGTGCTTCCCAAAGGTGCTACCAGGACTGGGCAGCACTTAGCATGTGGCTGCTGAAGGGGATATTCAGGAAAGCCAAGGCTGCTGAACATCAATCATGTTACTACAAGTGGAGATGATGCAGTCTTCATGCTGTGCCTGGTTGTCCTGCCCTCTCCCCTCCAGGCTGCTTCACAGACTTTGCAGGGCCTCTCTCTGGTGAACCAGGACTTTGAAGTGTTAAGTTTGTCAGGAGGTCACTTCAAGTAAGGTACTGTCTCCACCCCTGTGGTGGGTGGAAAATTTGCAGAAGGAGGTAGAAAACTGCTTATGGGTGTCAGGTGGGGTAAGTTCACTGATAACCAAACGTGCACTCAGAGCTGTGGCTTATTTAATTTGTCATTTTTGTAAATTCATTCTTCTTCAAATTACAGCATAAAACTGATTGGCATGGGGGGGATTTCTCTTCCCATCTCCAGATAGAGCCAATTCTGCTCTAATTTTACATAGTTTAAGCACTTTCTCCCCACAGAGAAAAAAACCTATGTTTATGCATATTTTTGTTACAGTCCTTCATTCCTGGTATCTGGGACAATAATAAATTATATGACGGGGGGAAACTAAAATCTAGTCGCTGTTTCATGAAACTCACAATATTAGAGTTAATCAAAGAATTAACCTCTGCCTCTTCAACAAGAAGATTAATACTGAAGTGCTTCTGGCAATTCACCCCTAGTCAAAGGAGAGGCTGTTATTTCACTATTGCATTTCTTACAAGGTATTTGGTGTATCTAATTAAATATTCTGAAACCAAGCTATCAGCCAAGTGGTCTTGGAAGCATCTATCCTCCACACTACAGATTATATGCAAATATTTTAATTCCGATACTTATTTCTGCTCAGTCATGCACAGGTATATAGAGCTAGTAATAGAATTTCTGTGCATAATGGATAGTATCTTTTATTTTTTCCTCTCTAGAAGTAAATAAAAAGATAATCTAAGTTTTCAAGGACAGTTCAATTATATCTCCATGGACAGACCACCTAGACACATCTCTAGATGTTTATCTGATCTCTGTAGTCTTGCTAATGGAAATCTGAGTGTCTCACACATATGATACTAAAAATCTGTTTAGCTAGTGAAACAACATTTCTGCTAATGCAAACTGAGATGCACTCCAAGGGGAAGACAGATCTGAACCAGCAGCGTAGAGCTCACTTGCAGTCACAAGAAAGAGTTAAAAGGAGAAGTTCCCATAGTAACTTTAGAGAAGTAAGGAAAAATGAGTTTTCCATTCAAAGGAATAATCTTCATTTCTGCTAGGCAAGATGTTTTATATACCAAGAAAAAAAAAGAAAGAAAATCCTTATTTATCTATTAATTTTGTTCTGGAGGAAAGGAAAAGCATTAAATAGCCATGCATAAAATATGTAGTAGAATGAGCAGAGGAAAAAAAAATACTTATGCATGATTTTATTGTCTGTCTCTTACAATCTTCTCTAATCTATGAGTTAACACCTTAATTAAGTTTTTAGATTAGCATTTTAAAAAATAATGAGAGGAATAATACACAAAATATAAAAGATTTATGTATTTGCTTGCTGTTTTCACATCTTAGACTTATTCAACTCCACTGAAGACACTGAGATATGTCATTCTTTCTGTTAATATTTATGGAAGACTATAATTTGCACTTTCAAAAGATCTGCTCATCTTTGATAAGAAAAGGAAATTACATTTGATAGTGCACCATGAACGGGATCTCTAATGTAGTACAAGCTACCTCGAGGGCAGAGAGAAAACTGTACATTTTTTCATTTCACATTTCTCATTATACATATGTCAAATTAAGGCTCATTAACTTAAAACCAAAACTGTTTACAGCTTATTATAACTGGAATAGAAAACCCAAGTCCTGCCCCGCCCTGGCTGAAAATTAAATCAAATAATAATAGCAATAACCCAAAGGTCTTCACCCGTTGGGAAAAAGGAACTAGTTTCTTATTGGTAACCGATTTGTAAATGGTTTAAAATGCAATTTTAGCAATGCTAGCCCAAAAGAGTGAAAAACAGTAAGAAAAACTCACATTTTACACTGGGAAATAAAAGCAGCAAGCACTTGACTAGGAGAATCCTCCTAAAGTTCATTTTCAGGGTCAAAAAAATCCAGTGTCGCCTTGTCTAATGAGAGCTCCTGGCAGGTTAAAGGATTTTCTGCTCTGAGCAAGCTGTTATGGGACGTGTCGGTACAGCCCTCATGCCCTCCTCCCCTCCTCCAGCTCTCAGCCTAGCACTTCTTGTTTCTAGCACAGGCACAAAAACCACGGGCAGAAATACTGGGTGTTTTATTAGAATGAGGACAATGTGCAGTGAAAACACACACTAAAACGTAGGAACTCCCCCAAGGTCTGTCTACCCAGCTGGAGGGCCCACTGGAGCCCTTGCCCTCTTTGACATTCACCTGAAGAGTTCAACTCCAGCATCCACATGTCACCATTCCACTGGGATGGATGCAGTTTTTGAGTGGAAGGGGTGGTGGGAATCCTTCTGCCCACCCATAACCTCAGCAGCAGCGAGGGAACAGCAGGTCTGGGACCCCCAGCGAGTAGCAGATAGCCAACGGCTGTTCGACAACATGTAGAAAGGAGACACATTTCCCTCAGAAACTGTTGGGATCAGCTTTGCATCAAGGTCTGATCTATGAAGGGCTGGCCAGTGCCACAGAAAGGTGTCCTGCAGGCACAGCCAGCCATTTAAACAAGCTACAGAAGAGGGATGAGAGTGGAAGGGGATGAAAACACTGCCTTGGGACTAGCCAGAAACCAGCCCAGCACCCGGTTGGTGTGTGAAAGATGGTGATAAAAGAAGCTGGGAGGAGGCATGGGTGTTAGGTCCAAAAACATGTGAGAAGCTAATAAAATTTTTATACCTGTTTCCGATATGAAACAGATGGGGTGGTGAGGATTTTGAATTGTGTGATACCCAGTACAATCCCTCTGCTACAGCTGCCACTGAAATCTTCCAGCTTTTCATCGCAGATGTAGATCAACAATGATGACAGAAGAAAAGCTATGGCAGAAGAGACGAACAATAAAGATATATCTAAAATTGTACATTCCTGTGATTCTCCTTCCTTGAATTTATAGGAAGATCTTGTAAGACACTTCCCCTTCTCCGGTTTCATCATTTTTAGCTGGTACTAAAGACCTACCCCTTTTCCACAAAAGGATAAAAAGTTACCTGAGGTAAAATGCACTAAGGTCACAGCATTGCTGCCTCTGCACATCACAGGAAAACCTAGCTTTTCTTCCTTCTTTTTGTTATTGTTTCCTTACAGAAAAAGCACAAGGAAGGCACATGCAAGAGAGGAAGCAACAGCAGCAAGATGACATTTCTGCCCCTGACCTCTATTCTATGTGGAAAAAAGTGCTGAGGGCAGGGGCTGCCGTGCCCAGGCATCTCCCCAGCCAAGCAGACTCTGCAGGCAGTGCTGGTCCCAGGGGGCTGTGGGGACCTCTCTCCCTGGCCCCACTGGCAGGGATATTAAAGGTCTGCACACTTGGACACATCTGCTTCCAGCCTGAGCACCTACAAGGCTTTGGGCAAAGGCAGCAACCGTCATCTGCCTTCTTATTTTTTTTTCGCTGGGTCCACAAAGCAGAGAAAAGAGAGGCCACCAGCATGCTGAAACCACTGCTCATACTCTGCTCAACTTTGTCATTCTTCTTACTCAAGGCAACATAGGCAATATCCCTCAAAGCCACTGCCTGCTTCCAGCATACCCCTGCACTTTGCCTGTTTCTCAGCATGCTCAGATCGCAAACGTGCTGGGGCTGCTCTGTGCACACAAATCCTGCTCAAGGGCATCCTGCAGAGCTGCAGGCAGAAACTGGGTTTAGTACAAATGGAAAAATGTGCGTGCATGTGTGTGATGGCAAGAGACAGAAGAGTGGTAGAGTTCCACAGCAGCAGAACAAGGCTTAAAAGGATGCCCTGTATTCCTAATGAAGACCACTACTTCCAGTTAACCAAGTTTGTCATGTGGGATGCCCACACTCTTGTAAAATCAGTTGAAAGGACTCATACTGAAAGTCTCTATGCTCCAGCAGACCAGTTATAGAACATCAAGCATGGCATCCTTTTTGCTGTTAGAGTAACAGGTAGACAAGAGCAAGAAACCACCCCTAAAAGATATAAAAGGTATGTTCAAGAATGAATTTGCTGTGAGCAGTGAAGAGGCACTCAAGAGAGGTGGTGAGAGCTCAATAGCTGATGTCCCCTGTCTACCTGTGCATCACAGAAGTGATGCCAGGCCTTGGTATTTCTGAGTACTTAGGTGTGTGTGTGCACAAAATCAACTTGCTTAAAGATTTTGTATAACAAAAGCACAGCCACAGGAAAGGAGAACAGCACCCACCTGGAGCAAGGATTCCCCATGAAATCCTGGCATGTGCATGGTCTGTCCCACTGAGCAGCCCCTTTTCTACCAGTGCCAGAAATCTCCTACACCATCAGACCCAGCTGGATGAAGAGAAAGCACCCATGACTCTAACATCAGCCTTCCTGCCAGTTGAGATATTGTGGCTATACTGTCCCTCTCTTCAGGAGCAAGATGATATCATGCTGTGGTCCTGACTGGGCTTTGATCCTCGTTTTAGAAGAAGGAAGGGATTTTCTGAATGTTACTGGGAGGGAAGCACTGGAAGTCCCAGCAGTGCTGTCTGTTTTCCCAGACATTAAAGAGAGGGTGCCTGAAGAAAAATGGGTATCTCTGGAAAGCACAGCAGCTTTGGGCTACTGACACAGGGGAGCTCTGGAGGCCAGTATATACCTTCAGCAATGTGGTGTGGGATGCATGTCCTGAAAATAGCCATAGCGGGAAGCACTGATAGAGCAGCCCCCTGCACCAACTGGCAATGCCCCCAAAGGAGTAGGACAGGCATGACAAAAGCTATTCCTTGCAGCTGTGTGCTGCCACAGCCCAAACACCAACCCAAGCTGGGCTGAGCAGGATGAGACAGGGTCTGCCAGGTCTGCAGATAACCATGCCTTGGTGCTCTTTTTCTCGCTACAGACACCTCCTTCTGAGCCGTTACACAGGAAGTAACACCGTTGGGCTAAACACAAGCCAGCTAGAAAACCAGGGCACCAATAGAAAAGGAACTATCTCCCAGTATGGTGGTGCTGGACCTGTTTTCAGTTAGGCCTGTCAGCCCATAGCTAAGGATCCTTGGCCTCTGCATTTCTGACACACAGCAGCGCAGAGGAGTGCAGCCATGACAATGGGATGTTTCTTTGCAGCAACTGCTATCTCTGTGGTATATTTTCCACTGCAAAAACCACAAAGTGCTCTCGTCATATGCATTTGCCTTTGTTACTTACTCTCTCTTCTACTCTTCTGTGCTTTGCAATACACTAAGCAGTTTCCTCACCGGGAATGTATCATACTTACATTTCCATGTAAAGGTGATAAACTCCCACACATCTGAAGGCAACATCTCAAGAGACAATAAGTAGCTCTTCCCAGCTCTAAGTCTTCAACTTAGTGATGAGCCAATAAACATTCATGCCTGAGGCTTATTAAAAAAAAAAAAAGAGAGAGAATGTTATTAGTTCTACTAGAAGAGTACAAGTTACACTTAGTGTAACTTCTCAGGCACATCAGTGTGCAATAAGCCAGTGTGGATTTGTAGCCCATCTGCTAATTTGCACCATCTCCCCTGGTACGAAGCTTAGGTCATATTAAATGGCATTTGCATGGGATACTATTCCTGAAAGAAGAGTCAGACACCCTGCCCTCACCACCACCCGAGACCCTCACCATGAAAGTTAACAAGAGTATTGCAAATTCATACCTGTAAATTTCTTGCAAAAACAGGCCTCTGGTGAGGCGAAGAGTGAATGTGATCTTGACTAGAACACCAGGTGGGTAATACCATGTGGAGAGTGGGGAAGCTTTGGGTAAGGCTAACCTTATTCTTGGGAGCTCTCTTGGGTTTGCACCCTAGCCTGCAAGGCTAAGAGTTGTGTTCCACCTGAGCTGCCCTGGGCGGTAGTTGGGAGTTTCCCAATGGCGCATTCCCTTCTCCTTTAGCATAACTTTGCAAGGTGGGAAGAACTGTGGGCCTTGGTGGGAGTGAAGAAGCAGCAAAGTCAGCCCTGGTAGGAGGAGGTGCCCCTGCACCGTGAAATGCCAAGGCTTCCACATACAGGTTCAAACATTTGGCTGATGAAAGCCACATATCCCCTCCACTAATGCCTTACACACAGCCAAGAAACAAAGAAGCCCAGCTTGAATGAAATGGTGCAAATGTGAAGATCATGAACTCAGACCTTTGGCTAAGGGTTAGGTGGGGATGCTGACTTTGGCTTGGAGCCTGTTACATGCAAACTGAGAGCACTGCTTTGCCTGTACACAGTGGAAATACTCCAAAAATAGTGACAGACCCTGTCGGTGCTAAGGCAGCTGTCTGCAGAAACTTTTTCATCCTTCTCTAAACAGAGGTAGATGGAAGCTTTCAAACTGTGACTCATGTAGAGTAGTCGTTGGCTGATTATTTCAAGATAAATTGTTCGCTTGTGATGTCCATAATACCACATTGTCAGCCCCAGGTGTTCTCTCTCTCAGACTCGTTCTCTTCTGTTCTACCTGTGTCAACGGCCAAACCTCACAAACGATGTCCAGTTTAAGTCTGGTCAGAAGGAACCTTAGACAGAGCAGTCTGACACTCTGTGGTTCACAACAACGATTAAGGGTAGAGCAGATGTCAGCATCCCATCACACAGATATTCTTGCAGACAGAGCATTTCAGTCTGGCTTGTCTGACACCGATTTTCAGGATCTATAATGATCCAAGATTTAGGATCTAACTTTCAGTATCTTATTCTAGTAATTTCAGTGACATTACCTCTACTACAAAAAATGTTGCGGTCCAGGAAAATGTTTGTTGGCATGACGCAGTCAATTTGCCCCACATAAGAAGCCAGATGGATTAACAGAACAACCTCTTCTAGTCTTAGTCTCACACACAAAGGCATGCAAGGCCTTTTGCTGCTCAGTATGGATCCCAACTTTGCAGCTCAGTTTCCCCGCTTCTCCTCTGGTCCCACAATCTTCCTGTGCCCTGTGAACCTGGGGTTGGCCTTTCTGATGTCTGTCTGTTCCTGTATACCGCTATTTCAGCTCATCAACCCATCCAGTCCTGCTAGCTGGCAAGCTGTAAGGACAGAAAGCATGGCAGAAAGAGGAGATGAGGCCCTTGCCATGGTAAGTTTTGGCTAGTCAGTGTGGCAGGACACCCTGCTCTCCCTGGAAGCCCTGAGGAAGCACAGGTGGCACACCAGGACCAGACCCTAGTCTGGCCAGACGAGGCAACACCTTCCTTCTCGCCTGGGTGACCCAGCCCCACATCAGGGCTGAAAAGTGACAGCAGCCCCAGGTGGGCAGCTCCTCAGGGTGCAGGGGCCACAGGGCAGCAGGATGGGCTCACCACAGTCCAGACCGTGCTCAGCACTGCTGCCAACGCACCGCACTTGCACAGGAAATACCGGGCAGCTGCAGCAGGGAGCTATGTGAGCATTAGCAAAGAGTAGGCCTTTTCCACAGGAGGGGAAAGTACAGAGAAAAAGCTGCCCTTGTTTCTAAATGTTCATAGCCCACGGCTCCTGTTGTCAGGAAGGGTAATGGCTAAAGTGCTGCGTCATTGCATTTCTGAGAATTTCTGGTTTTTAAGGTCTCAATAAGGCAAGCATCTAAGCACTGGATGACTGGAGGCAAGCTGTGGCTTTTCACAGTAATTCTACCAAGACAATACACGAGGCTCTACTCCTTCTGTCATACTCCTGAGAGTCAGAAGGAAACCAGCATCTCACGAGTTAGCAGGGTTAATGAGTGAGGTACTGTCCACTGTAACAGTTTTGGTAAACCTCTTCCTCACATCCTGGGCAGTCAGATACCCTGTGGCAGCTGGACCACAGTGCTCGCTGCAACCCGGACAGACCTCTGTATGCAACATCCCACGGGGCCTCCCAGCTCTCGGCCACACCAACATGCAGGTGTGAGCTGCTGCTGTGTCTCAACAAGGCTTAAACCCATTTTACAGAGGAAGTCTGTATGATCACACCGGTATTACAGATGGGGAAATGAGGCAAAGGAGGATGAAATTACTTGCTAAGGTCCAAACAAGGGCAACAAACAGAACCAGATGTTCCAATGACACAAACTCCTGGTTCCCAACTACCTGTCTACAAAGCACCATTTAAAAGCAACTCCCATACAGAACATCTATGTCCACAAGCAAGGTCTCAGTGGTCAGGTTCAGGATGGTGTCACCATTCTTTTCAGCGACCCCTTTTTGTTTCCGTCACGGAAGGGCAGGCTTTTGGTTGACTACATTTCTCTCACGTCCCCTACATACACCGCTTTCAGCAACTCAGTAAAAATTTGCTGTACTTCAGTGGCCACTTTGCTGAGCTGCAAGTTGATAGTGCTGTCCCAATGGAAAGTTACTGTGCATGCCTTGTGCCCACACAGGTAAGGGGCACTGGGTTGGAACTACAGCTGCAATGGGTGTTTGTATTATCTTGGAAGTTCCTTTAAGCTCTGCAACACCAGTAATTTGGTATAAACACAGGCATCTACTTTCCTCTTTGACTGAGGCTGTTTAACTATTGTGGTTTTTAAAGACAGATAATATCAAATTCATGGCAGTGTTGACTCCTACTGATCTTCTCTTCTGCAAAGAAGAGCCTCCATCTACAGCTGGTTCTCTACAGAAAGCTATAAAGAGGCATTTGTATTTGCCAAATAACACAGTTTTAAACTCTCAACAAAAGGTAGGGAAACACAACTCCTGAAAAACTAAACCACCTGAAGAAAAAGAAACCTGAAGAAAAGAACCCCAAACCCTCAACAGCTGGCAGGATTATGTACAAACAGAAGTTTAAGTTGCACAGCTTTCACCATGGCCTCCTATGACAGCAAGAGAAATCCTGACCCAGCTTGTGCAGAGGAAGGAAAGGGAACAGGCATTTTTCTTATGCACCTAAAAAGCTGGATGTGGTTCTGCCTTCCCACCACCCTTCTCCCATCTCATTTGGCAAAACCCATACCAGAAAGTGAGGTCAGGGCTGGCTAGAACTAGAGAGCAGGGGGGTAGGAGCAGGGTGGGGGGCAGAGGGGAAAAAAAGTAAAGGTATTTCCTGTTTGCTACTGTGGGAAGATTTGTGTTCACTCCCCCTTCTCAGGCTTGTCAAAACTAACACAGCACATTCCCTGCAAACGGCTCATGAGAAAGGCAGAGAGGAGTAAGGAGTCCCCAGTGCTACAGGCTAAGCATGGCCAGAGGGGCTCAGGGGAGCTGTGATCTACCACCAGGAAAGAAGTGCATCCATCTGAGGAACGTGATTCATGCCAAATATCAGGGAGAGTAAGCATGAGGAGAAAGCAGCAGCGACTACTGCTTTCTGAAGGATAATGTTTTATATTGCCTTAAGAGTTTGCAGAATGATGGAGGACAAACCTTGCTTGAGACCCCTGAAGCCTCCCCACCCATTTGAGGGAAGAAACAGCATCTACGACTGCTGTTACACACCATCACTTCTGTACTCCCAGTCTTTAAGCCTGTGCCCTTTCTTCCTCACGGGCGCTCTTTGTCACTCAGCTCTCTGAATCCTCCTCCTCCTCCTCTCTTGGTCCTGCCACGGTTTGTCCTGTGATGACAGAGACATCAGCAGCAGAGGCTGTCCCACCCAGCATGTAGTTCCTGCTCCAGGCTCTTTGTGCCACCTCGGGAAAGCTTCCATCCACCCCAGCTCCTGTAGTCAGATCAAGGTGAATTGACACTGACTGCTAAGCAGTTGAATACCCTTTCTCACGTCACTGATTCCCATCCCTGCTGTCCCAAATCCTCTAACTATAGGCTTGTCTGTTGTTTCAGCAGAGAAATCTCCAAGGCCTATTGCTCTGTGATGGAAAGCTTTCACAGGAGTGCAATATGAACTCTTAATGCTCTTTGCTTCAAGTCATGCATTAAAAGTCACTATTGCAATTCTTTTCACATAGGCAAAAACACCATCACATCATCTTTTTCTTTCACTTTTTTTTAAAGATATCTTATCACATGACTTTTAGTATATAAAAAACACCCTTTTAAAACTGCTTACTCCTTAGTTTAAGGAGAACATGTTTTGCCCTCAACAAGGAACTTGTACAAACCAAAGCTGAGACAACAGTGCTGGCAAGTGGATAGCCACTAAACTGGATTTCTTTATTCCATTTGCATATGATACTGGAACAGAAAATAATTCTCTTTAATGTGCTCTATTTGCAATTCCAAAAGGTTTGCTGAAAATTGCCTCCAAGTAATTCTCGGTCTGTAATACATCTAGTTTCTATAGTGTTAGACAATACTAAAGCTATCAGTAGTTGTCGTCAGTTTAGGTGAGTTTTAGAAATTCTGCATAGAATTCAGGTTCCAAGTTTTGCTTTTTCCCTCTTTTCCAACCTTAGCTATAAAATACACACTTTATACTTAGCCCCTTCCAACGTTTTATCATGGTTATTGGCCAGGTATGACATGGAATACACTAACCAGAAAAAATAAAAATCAGCTGATATTAGCCACCCATGTTTGCTGCCTCTGCAGCTAGGAGCCTTTCCTTACCGGTAGCATTGGGCACAACAGCATGATGAGCAGACTACAGATGTCTTCCCATGCACCAGGACTGGCCGCTGCCTCAAAATGCCCATAAACAAAGTGAGCATAGGCCAAGTATTCTCAGCTCCCAGGAGGCAGAGACTCACCCTGTTCTCACAACACCCACCCCTCCAGCCCTCAAGGACCACACAAAGAGCGAAGGGAAAACCCACTAATCACTCCACTCACTCCCTGCAGACCCACAGCCAGCACCAGCTGGGCTATCAGGCAGTCCCTGGTCACAGCCCAGAAGGTCCAACCCCAACTTCCCAAGCCAAGGGGAGGCATGGTGCTGGTGGATAACCCCTTCTCTGAGCAAGGCTTGAAGGTGACGGGAGCTGTGGACTGAAGAAGATGGCAACGTTAGCTCCTGGGACAGGAACCAAGTTGCCAAGCATGCATCTGTAGGTGCTTTGAGAGGTGAGGGGTATAGTCAGGTACCTCAACTTGCAAGTGTAATGAACAATTTAAAGTCAGGCCCCTCATGGTTGATGGAAGTGTGGAGTGAACTCCAGGGATGAAAGGCTGCTTGGGACTGAAATCCCACCTCCGGGCTGAGATGGGAAATACCTTCATGCAGGTGCCCACAATGCCGTCAACATTCGTAGTCAGAACTGCTCTCGGCTCTTCACATGCTACTTGAATGTAATTGCTAGCAAGTCTCTGAGAGATTTAGCCACATTTGAACACTTCAGGAGGGTGTCTCTGCCCCCACTCTCATCTTCCTAATCATTAAACATCCTTTGTCCTCCAAGCAGTCTGACGGGCAGGGAACAGTTTCTTTAGTCTGTATCAATAGTGGATGGCGGTGTGATTCTGCCACACTGCTTGCTGGTGATGAAGAGGGCAAGAAGTAAGAGTCTCTGAGTCCCAGAGCTGGCCAAGAGCTCCACTTCAGCCCATCAGGCAGCCTGGAGCCACACAAGAGGCATTCGAGGGAGGCCAGCCAGAAACATGCCACACTTCCCAGTCATCCTACACAGCACAGAGACAGCTCTTAATTGATCACATCCAAGGTAAATTAATCTTAATATAACACAACACCTGCTGCCATTTGCTTGCTGAAAAAGTACAAATATTTAGAAGGGCTTCGTCTAAGGGCCTTCTAGGTTCTCAGTAAAGACTCTCCTGCTGTCTCCAGCCACAACTCCTGCCTGAGAGGTGAGTCACACAGTCTTGCAGAAAGGAAACAGTGCTCATTGTGAACAAAACCAATGCAGGATGCAGTCACTGCTTATCAAAAGTCACAGGGTCCACACTGGGTGATGATGTTGTTTCCCAGTCTGCTTTACACCAGAGGACAAGAAGGGAGCATTGCATATGCTCAGAAGGGACTTCACTACTGCTAGCCTCATACAGCCTGGCTGAAGGCACAAGCAATACCCAGATGCTAATTCAAGCCTCTGCAAGGACACATCACCAGATTCTGCTTCCATCTCAGACACAAACGGATGATGCTTCTCTTCTTGCTCATTTCTGTTGCCTGTTCTGTGTGTTTAGCTATGGGAGTCTGTGTGGCACCTCATTCCCCCCCACCTGGTGGTAGTAACATCTACGCTTCTGGATCTTATAGCACCACCAGAGCTTGTTGACTAATGTTAAGGAAGTGGTTTTAAAGACATCTATTAGTGACGCTGTATCCTACAGCTGAATAACACTTGAACTCTTCTTTTTTGCTTATTTTGAAATTAGTTGCAATAATTCATAAAAAGTGACATGAACTATGCAGATGCCTAAATCTGGGGTGGTTTTTTTTCACTGAGATTTTAATGAGAAGTTAACCACTGCTTGCACATCTCTTCAGTATTTACAACAAACGTTCTGTTTGCTGTTGTAAACTGGCCCATTACCAGTTTTGTCTATCTGCTCTCAGACTCACCAACTTCTATTCTGTGGTTTCTGTAGAGCTGGTGGGGGCG